>PVKV010038720.1:0-13937 GCA_004027835.1 Alouatta palliata | reverse complement strand
TTTTTTTTTTTTTTTTTTTTTTTTTTTTTCCACAAGGCACAACTTGCTTTAGAAATGCAAATTCTTTGTAGCACTCTGAGCTGATTTAGACCCTCTGGTTGTTGGAAAGATTCTTCATGAAAAGGTTTTTTTTTTTTTTTTTGAGACAGAGTCTCGCTCTGTTGCCCAGGCTGGAGTACAATGGCACGCTCTCGGCTCGTGAAACCTCTGCCTCCCAGGTTCAAGCAATTCTCCTGCCTCAGCCTCCCAACTAGCTGGGATTATAGGTGTGCACCACCATGCCCAGCTAATTTTTGTATTTTTAAGTAGAGGCCGGGTTTCACCATGCTGGTCAGGCTGGTCTCGAACCCCTGACCTCGTGATCTGCCCGCCTTGGCCTCCCAAAGTGCTGGGATTAAGGCGTGAGCCACCATGTCCGGCTGGTAATATTTCTTTTCTTTTTTTTGAGACAGAGTCTCTGTGCGAGTGCAGTGGAATGCAGTGGTGCGATCTCGGCTCACTGAAGCCTCTGCCTCTGGGGTTCAGGTGATTCTCCTGCCTCAGCCTTCTGAGTAGCTGGGACTACAGCCGTGCGCCACCACACCAGGCTAATTTTTGTATTTTTAGTAGAGACAAAGTTTCACCATATTGGCCAGGCTGGTCTCGAACTCCTGACCTCAAGTGATCCACCCACCTCAGCCTCCCAAAGACCTGGGATTACAGGTGTGAACCACTGCGCCCTGCCGAAAAGGGTAATTTAATATAATTTCATTAGGTATACCGATGGCCTAGATTTCTGTGACTCATTGTACAGTTGGACAGTTAAAGTACAAATTTATAATCTTCCAAGGGTAATGGCAAGCCTAGATATTGGTGTCCTAACTTATAGCCAAGGGCTTTCCTCTGCCACATAATTTTTAAGTTAAGTGCTAGAAAATTCTTTTTTTTTTTTTTTTGAGTCTCACTCTGTCTGTCACCCAGGCTAGAGTGCAGAGGCACGATCTTGGCTCACTGCAACCTCCACCTCTCGGGTTCAAGCGATTCTCCTGCCTCAGCCTCCTGAGTAGCTGGAATTATACCACTATGCCTCACTAACTTTTTGGTTTTTTTAGTAGAGACAGGGTTTCACCATGTTGGCCAGGCTGATTTCAATCTCTTGACCTTGTGATCTGCCCACCTCAGCCTCCCAAAGTGCTGGGATTACAGGTGTGAACCACTGCACCTGGCACGAAACACTTAAATTCCTTGCATTATTATATCATTTGCTCCTTATAGCATTTCATGACTGAGGAGCACGAGAGGGTAAGTAAACTTGCCAAGGCTACTCAGCCAGTAAGTGGAGATGCAGGCATTTAAAACTAGGCAGTCTGACTCAAGTTCTGATCCGAGTTGAATGGCAATCACATTCTTCACAGTCGTTTTTCAGATATTTTTGCCCAACTCAGATGCTCAGTGATATTGCTATTACAACAATGAGGTCTCATCATTTAAGATCTGAGAACAGGAGATGTGAAGATGGAAGAGATGCTCTTGGCATTTTCCTACCTACGTTTTGTTACCCTTGATAGAAAATCTTCTCCAGCACTAAAATTAGTCAGATAATGACCTTAAGTGCTTCAGATCATAACAGGACCTGCAGTTAGAGAAACTGGGGATATGTGTGCCATACTATGACAAAGTATGTTTTAAGATTGTAAGGAGAGGACCTGCTCTCACCAGGATTGTTTTTATTCTTGCACAGGTGGAAAAGATAATGACTCCTGATGGGAACCAGAGTAGTGATACGACAGAGTTCATCCTGGCAGGTTCCCAAATCTCAGCAGCGCAAGAGTGGTATTATTTTCTGTGTTTCTTCTTGTCTATCTCCTGATTCTGACAGGCAATGTGTTGATTGTGGGGGTAGTAAGAGCTGATACTCGACTACAGACCCCCATGTACTTCTTTCTGGGTAACCTGTCCTGCCTAGAGATTCTGCTGACTTCTGTCATCATTCCAAAGATGCTGAGCAATTTCCTCTCAAGGCAACACACTATTTCCTTTGCTGCATGTATCACCCAATTCTATTTCTACTTCTTTCTCGGGGCCTCCGAGTTCCTACTGTTGGCTGTCATGTCTGTGGATCGCTACTTAGCCATCTGTCATCCTCTGCGCTACCCCTTGCTCATGAGTGGGGCTGTGTGCTTCCGTGCGGCCTTGGCCTGCTGGGTGGGGGGCCTCGTCCCTGTGCTTGGTCCCACAGTGGCTGTGGCCTTGCTTCCTTTCTGTAAGCAGGGTGCAGTGGTGCAGCACTTCTTCTGTGACAGCGGCCCGCTGCTTCGCCTGGCATGCACCAACACCAAGAAGCTGGAGGAGACTGACTTTGTCCTGGCCTCCCTTGTCATTGTGTCCTCCTTGCTGATTACTGCTGTGTCCTACGGCCACATTGTCCTGGCTGTCCTGAGTATCCCCACTGCTTCAGGTCGTCAGAAGGCCTTCTCTACCTGTACCTCCCACTTGCTGGTGGTGACCCTTTTCTATGGAAGTGCCATTTTTCTCTATGTGCGGCCATCACAGAGTGGCTCAGTGGACACTAACTGGGCAGTGACAGTAGTAACGACATTTGTGACACCACTGCTGAATCCATTCATCTATGCCTTACGTAATGAACAAGTCAAGGAAGCTTTGAAGGACATGTTTAGGAAGGTAGTGGCAGACTTTTTAGGGAACCTTTTACTTGATAAGTGTCTCATTGAGAAAACAGTAAGGTGAAAGTGAAGAGACTCAGTAACTAATCTTTTTTTTTTTTTTTTTTTTTTTTTTTTTTTTGAGAAAGAGTCTCATTCTGTTGCCCAGGCTGAAGTGCAGTAGTGTGATCTCGGCTCACTGCAACTTCCACCTCCCAGGTTCAAGTGATTCTCCTGCCTCAGCCTCCCAAATAGCTGGGATTACAGGTGTCCACCACCACACCTGGCTAATTTTTGTGTTTTTAGTAGAGACAGAGTTTTGCCACAATGGCCAGGCTGGTCTTGAACCCCTGGCCTCAAGTGATTTCACCCACCTCAGCCTCCCAAAGTGCTGGGATCCACGCTCGGCCTTGTTGTCATTTTTTAAAATAATATTTTAAAGTCCAAACATTCTCATTATTATGCTCCTTTCCATCATCATCATGGACATCACCAAAAGACTGAATTCTGGAACTACTAATGAATTCCAAGGTCATCAAGTCTACCCTTCTTCTCCTTCAGGTTAAATTTCTTGATTCTAGATTATACCTAATAATAATAATAATAATACATATTATTATTATTGATACATTATGATCAATGTCATCACCACTTCCTAAGACCTTCCAACCTATGAGTCTTAACCTAAGGGTCCATGGTCACGTAGGGAATCTAAGAATAGGTTTCAGAAAATTTATTTATTTATTTATTTATTATTATTACTTTTTTTAAGACGGGGTTTCACCATGTTGGTCAGGCTGGTCTTGAACTCCTGACCTCAGGTGATCCGCCCGCCTTGGCCTCCAAAGTGCTTGGATTACAGGCCTGAGCCACCGCGCCCGGCCTTATCAGAAAATTTATAAGCCTGCTAGTATCTGAATTGTATGTGCTTGAACGTATACGCATTTGTCTGGGAAGAGGAACCAAAGCTTTAATTCAACATTTAAATCCATGTGTGCCCTCGCCTCAAAAGTTAAAAACTGATTAAGAGTCTAAGTAGAACCTTCCAACTGCTTAGGCAAATCAAGAATTTTAAGAAAAACTTTCTTATAGACATAAAAAGAAATAAAAATAGATTATCTATATTCATGTACTTTTTAGAAAAAACTACATTAACTACTAGATGAAAAAGAGGTTAAGTGAATTTAATAAAGGGACTTAATTACTTCTCTATGGTAATTCCAGGTTCCTTTGGAAAAGCAGATCAATGAGAGATTTCATGACTAATGGCATTTACTGTATTCTTCTAGTGTGTACTTTATTACAATGATAAAGACCTCTCCACTAGTCTTGTCACTGGATTACGTTTCTTTCATTTGTTCATCTTTTTACATTCTTATATTTGTTGTGTTAAATGTTCTTTTGTTTTTGGTAAAATCAAGATTGAGATAAGGAGCTTTAATACTAAAGAGTTAAGAATGCCACATGGGCTGAGCACAGTGGCTCATGCTTCTAATCCTAGCACTTTGGGAGGTCGAGGTAGGTGGGTCACCTGAGGTCAAGATTTTGTAGACCAGCCTGGCCAACATGGCGAAACCCTGTCTCTATTAAAAATACAAAAATTAGCTGGGTGTGGTGGCGAGCGCCTGTAATCCCAGCTACTCAGGAGGCTGAGGCAGGAGAATCGCTGAACCCAGGGGGCAGAGGTTGCAGTGAGCCGAGATCGTGCCATTTCACTCCAGCCTGGGTGAAAAGGTACAAAATTCCATCTCAAAACAAAACAAAACAAAACAACCACAAAAACAGAATGCTACATGTTGTTTTATCTACCAAGAACCAAACTTTGTAGTAAATTTTATCTACTGTATCGAACATTTGAAAAGGGAATGGGATTCTTATTCATGGTGCCTTTGGAAATCTTGGAAACAAATATTTATTTATTTATTTATTTATTTATTTATTTTTTTAGACGGGGTTTCACCGTGTTGATTAGGCTGGTCTTGAACTCCCAACCTCAGGTGATCCGCCCGCCTTGGCCTCCAAAGTGCTTGGATTACAGGCGTGAGCCACCACACCCGGCCACAAATATTTATTCATTCATTCATTCATTCATTCAATGAAGGTCTGTGAAGCATCTTTGTTGAACACTGTGATATACAAATATATGCTAAGATGAACAAGAATAAATTGTTTCTAACCTCAAGCAGCTTGAACTTTAAAGGGGAGAATTGAGACAAATAATAATTTAAGGGTTCATAAAAGGACATTGGAGATCTTATAAAAATTGGTTTACCGCAGAGTGCAGTGGTTCACCCCTATCATCCCAGCACTTTGGGAGGCCGAGGCAGGCAGATCATGAGGTCAGGAGATCGAGATCACCCTGGCTAATACAGTGAAATCCTGTCTCTACTAAAAATACAAAAAATTAGCCTGGTGTGGCACGAGCCTGTAGTCCCAGCTACTCGGGAGTCTAAGGCAGGAGAATCACTTGAACCCAAGAGGCTAAGGTTGCAGTGAGCTGAGATTGTGCCACTGCACTCCAGCTTGGGTAAGAGAGCAAGACTCTGTCTCAAAAAATAAAATAAAATAAAATAAAATAAAAAAGTAAATGTTTTACTTTGCCCAGATTGAGATGAATCTGGTGAAATTAGCCATTCCCCTAGTATAAAAAATATATTGGTTTAATAGTACATTGACTAATCAAGTTGGTAATCATAGAATTAACAGGAAAGCCACATGTACTGTCTAGAATTTCTATAAAAGTACTTTGACAAGTGTCTTTATTAACTCTTATATGAAATAAATTTGCCTGAAATTTTGGTATGATGGTATGTGTACATTGAGTGTGCATATGAGTGTGTGCATGAGTATAACAGCGATAAAAACTTGCGTGTGCATGAAAGTTTGTGATTAGGCCGGGCGTGGTGGCTCACGCCTGTAATCTCAGAACTTTGGGAGGCTGAGGCGGGCGGATCACCTGAGGTCAGGAGTTCAAGACCAGCCTAGCCAACATGGTGAAACCCCGGCTTAAAAAAGAGAAAGAAAGAAAGAAAGTGTGTGCTTAAATAAAAGAAAAAATAAAAATCTGTTTATTGATGTTTATTTCTAAGCTTTCCTTTCTAAGATCTTACCTTCATTGACGTGAAATTTGTATTTTCTTTAAATATACAGTTAAGAAAGAATATACTTAATTTAGAAAAAGCATAAAATGCTTCTGTTGGCACCACTTCACATATAAAACTCTTAATAAAGCCAGGTGCAGTGGCTCATACCTATAATCCAGCACATTGGGAAGCCAACAAGTGAGGATTCCTTGAGCCTAGAAGTTCGAGGCTGCAGTGAGCCATGATCATGTCACTGCATTCCAGTCTGGGCCAGAGGGTGAGAACTTGTCTCAAAAATTAAATAAATAGGCCGGGCACAGTGGCTCACACCTGTAATCCTAGCACTTTGGGAGGCTGAGGTGGGTGGATCACCTGATGTCAGGAGTTTGAGACCAGCCTGATCCACATGGCGAAACCCTGTCTCTGCTAAAAGTACAAAAAAATTAGCTGGGCCTGGTGGTGGGAGCCTGTAATCCCAGCTACTTGGGAGGCTGAGGCACGAGAATCACTGGAACCTGGGAGGCAGAGATTGCGGTGAGCCAAGACCGTGCCACTGCACTTCAGACTGGGCGACAGGAGTTAGACTTTGTCTCAGATAAATAAATAAATAAAGCAAACTCTTAATGACTTTGTCAATAATGGCAATGATCCTAAGCTCTGCAAGTGTATTTTACTCTTTATACTTGGCAGAGTTTGGCACAACTGGTCTTGTTGTCTTATTTGAAATAGTCAGTGTGTTCTTTGCTATTTTATTTCAATAGTTTTGGGGGAACAGGTGGTTTTTGGTTACATGGAGAAGTTCTTTAGTGGTGATTTCTGAGATTTTGGTGCACCCATCACCCGAGCAGTGTATACTGTACCCAATATGGAGTCTTTATCCCTTACTGCCCTCCCACCCTTTCCCAAAGTCCATTATATCCTCCTTATGCCTTTGCATCCTCATAGCTTAGCTCCCACTTATAAGTGAGAACATACAATATTTGGTTTTCCATTCTTGAGTTACTTTACTTACAATAATGATCTCCAACTCCATCCAGTACCATTATTTTGTTCCTTTTTATGGCTGAGTAGTATTCCATAGTGTATACATACCACTTTATTTTTATTTTTTATTTTTTTGAGACAGAGTTTCACTCTGTCACCCAGCCTGGAGTGCAGTGCCGCGTTCTCGGCTCACTGCAACCTCTGCCTCCCGGATTTGAGTGATTCTCCTGCCTCAGCCTCCCGAGTAGCTGAGATTACAGGCGTGCACCACCATAGCCAATTAGTAGAGACGGAGCTTCACCATGTTGGCCAGGCTGGTCTCGAACTCCTGGCCTCAAGTGATCCACCCGCCTAGGTCTTCCAAAGTGCTGGGATTACAGGCATGAACCACCGTGTCAAGCCAATATAGCACATTTTCTTTATCCGCTTGATGGACATTTATGCTGGTTTCATATTTTTGCAATTGCAAATTGTGCTGCTGTCTTTTTGTGCAAGTGTCTTTTTCATATAAGGCCTTCTGTTCCTTTGGGTAGATACCCAGTCATGGGATTGGAGGATTGAACGGTAGTTCTACTTTCAGTTCTTTAAGGACTCTCCATGTTTTCCATACTGATTGTACTAGTTTACATACTCACCAGCAGTGTACAAATGTTCCCTTTTCACCATATCCTTGCCAGCATCTATTATTTTTGGATTTTTTAATTATGGCCATTCTTGCAGGAGTAAGGTGATATCTCATTGTGGTTTTAATTTGCATTTCTCCAGTAACTAGTGATGTTGAGCATTTTTTCATGTTTGTTAGCCACTTGTATATCTTCTTTTGAGAAATATCGATTCTTGCATCTGTGGAAAGGCATTTGCCATGGAAAAAAGAAGACAAGTAGAAAAAAAAAGAGAGAAATGCCTATTCATGTCCTTTGCCCACTTTTTCATGGGATGATTTGCTTTTTTCTTGCTGATTTGTTTGAGTTCCTTGTAGATTCTGGATATTTGAATCCTTGTTGGATGCCTAGTTTGTGAATATTTTCTCCCCCTCTATGGGTTTTCTGTTTATTCAGCCGATTATTTCTTTTGCTGTGCAGAAGCTTTTTAGTTTAATTAGGTCTCACTCATTTATTTTTATTTTTGTTGCATTTGCTTTTGGGTTCTTGGCAATGAATTCTTTGCCTAAGTCAATGTTTAGAAGAGTTTTTTTGATGCTATCTTCTAGAATTTTTATGGTTTTAGGTCTTTGATTTAAGTCTTTCACCCATCTTGTGTTGATTTTTGTGTAAGGTGAGAGATGAGGATCCAATTTCATTTCTCTACATATGGCTTTCCAATTATCCCAGCACCATTTGTTGAATAGGATGTCCTTTCCCCACTTTATGTTTTTGTATGCTTTGTCAAAGATTAGTGGACTGTAAGTAATTGGTTTTTTTTCTGGGTTCTCTATTCTGTTACATTGGTCTACATGGTTTTGTTGTTGTTGGTGGTGGTTTTTTTTTTTTTTTTTTTCCAGTACCATGCTGTTTTGGTAACTATAGCCTTGCAGCAGAGTTTGAAGATGGGTAATGTGATGCCTCCAGATTTGTTCTTTTCACTTAGCCTTGCTTGGGGGCTATGCAAACTCTTTTTTGGATTTATGTGAATTTTATGATTTTTTTTCCTAGTTTTCTGAGGAATGATGATGGCATTTTGATGGGAATTGCATTGAATCTGTAGATTGCTTTTGGCAGGCAGTATGGTCATTTTCACAATATTGATTCTATCTGTCTATGAGCATGGGATGTGTTGCCATTTGTTTGTGTCATCTATGATTTCTTTCAGCAGTGTTTAATTTTCCTTGTAGAGATCTTTCACCTCTTTGGTTAAGTATGTTCCTAAGTATTTTATTTTTTATTTTTGAAGCTGTTATAAAAGGGATTGAGTTCTTGATTTGATTCACAGCTTGGTTGTTTTTGGTGTGTAGAAGTGCTACTGACTGTGTATGTTGATTTAGTGTATTGAAACTTTGCTGAATTTATTGATCACATCCAGGAACTTTTTGGATGAATCTTTAGGGTTTTCTAGGTATTCGATCGTATGATCAGCAAACGGTGACAGTTTGACGTCCTCTTTTCCAACTTGGATACCCTTTATTTTTTTCTCTTGTCTGATTGCTCTGGCTAGGACTTATAGTACTATGTTGAATAGAAGTTGTGAAAGTGGGCATCCTTGCCTTGTTTCAGGAGGAATGCTTTTAACTTTTCCTAGTTCAGTGTGATGTTGGTCATGGGTTTGTCGTAGATGGCTTTTGTTACCTTGAGATATGCCCCTTTCTATGCTGATTTTGTTGATGGTTTTGATCATAAAGGATTTCATCAAATGCTTTTTCTGCATCTATTGAGATAATCATATAACTTTTATTTTTAATTATGTTTACGTGATGTATCACAGACTTTTATCTCCAACTTCCTATTGGGCATATACACTGGTAGTCATTCAGCAAAGACAAAGTCCCAAGCTAGACATCTCACCTTTCCCACACACCAACCAACCTAGGAGACAGGGCATGTTGGCAGATTCTTCCTTTTCTCCTCCCTTCCTCTAATCACCAATCGTGAAAGCCTTTATTTTCCTCGGAACACATAACTCTTCCAAGAGAAACCCCAGAAAGGACAAATATAATTGGGCTAGACAGAAATCCTGTCAAAGATTTCTTTCTATTTATTTATTTATTTTATTATTATTATTGTTTTTATAGAGACGGAGTTTCGCTCTTGTTGCCCAGGCTGGGGTACAATAGCACAATCTTGGCTCACTGCAGACTCCACCTCCCAGTTCAAGCAATTCTCCTGCCTCAGCCTCCCAAGTAGCTGGGAGTACAGGTGCGCACCACCACATCTGGCTAAAGTTTGTTTTTTTAGTAGTGATGGGGTTTCACCATGTTGGTCAGGCTGGTCTCCAACTCCAGACCTCGGGTGATCCACCCACCTTAGCCTCCCAAAGTGCTGAGATTACAGGCATGAGCCACTGCACCCTACCTGAAGATTCCTTTCTAAACAAGCAGTTTAGAAAGACAAGTTTGAAGCAACCATCGTCCCAGTAGTTCATAGTGAGGGCAACTTCTACACTCCAGAATCGAACCACACTCAAAGATTATAGGTAGACACCAAACAGTACTACCTGTTGATTTTTCAGGTGAATCAAAGAGCACTAAAGGATCTGATGGATTTTTGCCAGAAGTGGCAAAAACGACTATTCCTATGTTATACTGTGTTTTCGAAAATAACACCTGGAAATAATTCAGTTGCGCTTCCTTGAGCAAAATGGATGTCTGTTGTCTTCCTCAGGTTCCCAGGGCTGCGACTTTGCATTCGAACGATGCAACAGCACGTGCAACTGTGGGATAGGCAGTCTCACGACAGCAACCAAGAGCGCAAGGGCGCGCTGCGGAGCAGGCGCCAACGCCAAGGCAGGGGCTAGACTCCATCCCGCGGCGAGGTCACTGCGCAGTCAGGGACTCAAAAAGCGGGTTCTATCGGGACATTGTGACCCCAACACGTCTTAAGGTAGCAATCTTTTCCATATGAAGTTACCTAGTGAGAAGTGCACTAGTTTGTGCCACACAAAATACTGGGTAAGAACTACCCGAAGACTCTCCAGACAAAACAGCCTGTCAGAACCGGTCTGGGAGCCCCGGTCTGTGACGAAGACCTTGGGCCTTGGTAGTATCTTCATTGTCTTTGACTCTTTCAGCAAAAACGACAAATTCACTCAACAATCTTATCCCCAACAGGTCGAGGTTGAAAGAGACTTTCAAGCTAGGTGGACCTAACCTTGGCGGCGATCGTATTATTTGTTAACTACTGGCTTTAAAGAAAGATGAAAGAAGACGGGGCTCGTCCGGGATTTGAACCCGGGACCTCTCGCACCCAAAGCGAGAATCATACCACTAGACCAACGAGCCACCATTGAGAAAACATTTCTCTCTCACATTATTCATTTATTTTTTAGTTGTAGCACCCTTGAACAGTTTTGATTGTTTTCCAGTCCAGTGATTTTCTCCAGATCCCGGGAAAGTCAACATGCGGGTTCAAAAGGATCGGAGCCCCAGCTTTTCTTAGGTAGAAACATTCATTTCAGGATCCAGGCCGAGCTGTGAGTCGGTCAATGGACCGAAAATGTCTGGGTACTCAAAGGAACTAGAACCATCTCAGGTGGCCTGTGGTTGGAGGACCCAGGAAAAACAAGAACCACCGATTTCACTCACCAGGAGATGAATGCCACCTGTGGGAGTGGCAGGGGAAAAGGTCGAACCAACGCTCCCAAAGAAGCTGAATTCTAAACCTCAGACCTCTCGCCTACAGCACCCAACACTCCACGTGTGTGCTTTTGCCATTTCCCTTCAGGTTTACTTGATTACCTATGTATTATAGGTTTAGATTTAAGGCATCTTTCAAGGGTATCCAGGAGATGTCGTCAGGGAAAAGTTGCTCTTTGCCCACACTCTCTTCTACAGAAGCCCACTTCTCTAGCACTCAAAAGGTGGTGGGTGGGTGGAAGGGGAAGAGACTCTCCTTACACGGCAGCCCCTTCTGCTTGGGAAACGAAGCTCCCGGGCTCTCGCCCTAACCTCCCCAGGGCGGAGCAGTGTCCGCCTTGACCTCATCGCTTAACCTGAGCCGAGCTCGCTCGCAGCCGGTAGGAGACACCGGGTCAAGAGCTGTCCAGTGAATGACTGAGCCTCCTAGTCAGGCTGACACCAAAGGAGAGAAGAGAGGAGAAACTCTTCCTCCCCAACCTTCCCACGCGACGATTCCACTTCTAATCTTTCTGGACTTCAAGTTGGGGCTTAGAAAAGCCCGGAGGCCCAAAGAGAAGGAGCTGCCGACGGACTCCGAGTTGGTAAGAAGACGAGCATTAAAGGACCAAGGAAAGGGATGGACCCCTTCTAGCCGCCTCTGCTTCAGGTAACGGAGGAATCGTGACCGAGCCTGACTCCGCTGACAGTCTGGGGGAGATCTGGAAGCCTTGGGGCCCTCACTGTCTCCACCTCCAAACTCTGAAGGTTCGAGGGGTACTACCGTCCTGTGCTTGAAGACAGCTGCCACCCTTTTAAAAACAGCCCCAACCTCAGACTAAGAGACCTGGACTAAGAATCCAAGCGGGTTAGGGAGAATGTCTCTGATCAGTCTTGCATTCTCTTCTGTAATGAAATGCACCCTGACCCTGGCGTCACTCGAGCTTTGGGACTTGTCAAGCCTGAAGTTGGGGAGCACGTACCGGGGAGCATGCGTTGTTAAGAAAACAACATATATTAAATGCTCATGTCTTTTATGATGTTTGTTTTTGATGAATAAGCAAACAGAATTCATCTCTTTTAAAGAACATAAGCTATTTGTCTATCGAAACATAAAAACAGAGCCATCTTTAAAAGATAATCATGCAACTATCTCCAAAGAAGCAAATACTCCAGAATTTAAAAGTTGAAATAAATAATCATTACTTTTTATTAAATAATGTTGTTATTCCCCATTTTACCCTTACAGTGACTTACACTCCAGTCCGGGCCTGGTCAAGAAAATATTTTTTTCTTATACATAAGAGGCACGTCCTTCAAAAATTCCTTTTATCTCTTAAAATTTATTTAAACATAAATACCAGTTACCTACGATTTTGTCTGCATGATTGATTCATTGTTAAGTATGCTTAATGCGTTGGTTCTATAGCTCAGGGGTTAGCGCACTGGTCTTGTAAACAAGTAGTCCTGAGTTCAAATCTTCCTGCGGCCTTAGGAATAGGCGTTTTTCTCTTTCCCCAGGCAGCAGGAGATTTTACCTTCCACAGATAAGGAGGGTTTTACCTTTTCCAATGTTGAAACAGACTAGTGAAGAAAGGAAATACTTTATGATCTTTCCAGATCCCGGATTTGAAACGAAAAAGTCCAGCGTCGGGGTCCTATGAACGATACCGGGAAAATAGGTGTTTGTACCTTTCAGTAAGCAAGGAAGAAACTAGACTGCTCACGTCTCTGGGAGAAAAATGCTAGAGTTGGTCCATACCTCCGTGTTTGTGGAAGAGATCTAATTAGCCTGCTAATAGCCATGACCCCTGGAATCCTGTGCACTTCTCCACTTGTAGCCTGCTTGGCAGTCCTTTCCTGCGCTCCTGTGGCGAAAACTGGATCGCAGATTATTCTGAGGGCAGCCTAGCTCAGAAGCTACGCAGATTCATCCCAAGCCGGTGGCTTCTGCTCTGCTTCCATTCTCACTACCTCGGACTCAGAATTCTGCTGCCTCAAGGCTGTTCTCGGGACTCAGTCCCATAGACCTGGCTCTCTGGAAACTTTTTAAACTCTAATTTGAGACCAAATACAAAGCAGTCAGCCGCTAATCAATGCACAAAAATCTACACTAACATTCGTAAGATTGCCCCTTCGATAGCTCAGCTGGTAGAGCGGAGGACTGTAGAGGTTTGTAACTACCGTCATCCTTAGGTCGGTGGTTCGATTCCGCCTCGAAGGAATGAGGGCATATTTTTGTGCTTCAGTCTATTCAAACAACACAAGGTTTTATTAGTGTATCCTCCCAACCCAAAACCTGTGAAGCACTAATTTGAATTCTATTTTCGGGCAACAAAAGAACATTTTGCTGACCATGAACCTTAATTTTCTTCGTTCTCTGTGATCCTGCAGTAGATGTGATTCTGTTTACTCATGCGGTGTGAACTGATGTTCTTTTTAGATTTGAATGCATCGCCTAATCTGTAAAAGTAGTTTACATTGAGTGAATAATGGGTAACATCCCTCAACCTCACCCCATCCCTACACTTAGTATTGTGAATAATTCATACTAGACAATTCAGGCTTTACGGAGAAATACTTCAGAAAGGCCTGCCCCTCAAAAGGATCTAAACAAACAATACCGAGAATAAGCAAAAGGTCAGCATTTTCCATAAAATATACCTTCCTTTTTTTTTTCTTTTTCTTTCTTTCTTTTTTTTTTTAATTGCATTTTAGGTTTTGGGGTACATGTGAAGAACATGAAAGATTTTGCATAGGTACACACATGGCAGTGTGATTTGCTGCCTTCCTCCCCATCACCTACATCTGGCATTTCTCCCCATGCTATCCCTCCCCAACTCCCCACCCCCCGCTGTCCCTCCCCTTTTTCCCCCCAACAGACCCCAGTGTGAGATGCTCCCCTCCCTGTGTCCATGTATTCTCATTGTTCAACACCCACCTATGAGTGAGAATATGCGGTGT
>PVKV010038719.1:0-13667 GCA_004027835.1 Alouatta palliata | reverse complement strand
AGCCCACACAGCCCACACAAGCCCGCACAGCACCCGCAGCCCACATAGCCCATACAGCCCACACAGCCCACGCAACCCACACAGCCCACGCAGCATGGCCCGTCACTGCAGACCTGCTGCCCTCACTGGTTGAGGCCTGGTGCTCCCTCTCACACTGGCCATGCATGCTTCAGACCCCACATCTGTGCTGTAGCCTGGAGTGCACCTGCCCCACGGTGTGAGAGGCATTTGTGGGAGACGCCTAGCATGGTACCTGCACTGGAAAATACTCAGTGCCTACTGGGGCCGTGCTGAGGGCCCTTCAGGATGTGGGGCTACAGCGGTGGAGGGCTGGGTTTCGGTCCCATTGTACCCTCCCCAGTGTTCACCCTGAGTCCTTTAATCTTGATCTGCTGTTTAAAGCTGGGATAGCTCCTCCTATGCTGGCGACCTGAGATGGCTCTCACGATCAGGTGAGCGGGTGTGTGTGTGGGAACAGTGCAGAGCTCTGAGACATGTCAGGCGTCTTCCTCGCCACGGGGGCATCACGGTCAGGGTGGTGTTGGGTCAGCTGACGACTCAGACACCTAGTTATGACAATTTTAGCCTCTTCTGGAAACATTCTGCTTTTATTCTCATTGGCAAACAACTCTCTCAGAGGTTTTACGTGACAAGCCACAGACAGCTCCTGGGTGTGGTGTGCCAGCGTGAGAGTGTGTGAGTAGGGGGCACGTTATCTCTGGAATCGTGCATTGTAGGAATAAAGCACTTCGTGTTTGCACCTTCTCACACTTATGTGAACATAACACTCTAGTGCTTTAGGTTAAAAGGAGTCCTGCTGACGGAGCCTGGCTCTTTCCACTGTGGTCTGGGGAGCAGCTGCATGACAGTTTCCTGTGAAGGGCCAGGGACGGCACACTCAGGCTTTGGAGCCACATGGCCTCCACCCCCGCCTCGCAGTTCTGCAGCTGAAGCCTGAAAGCAGCTGCAGCTGCCGCTCACGAGGGGCAGCTCTGGGCAGGAAGCCACGTGCAAGAGGTCTCTCGGCTGGGTGCGTCCCAGCCTACAGAAGGAGTGGTAGGTTCTGTCCGCTGTGCTACCCGTGAGGGATTCCCACAGGAAGGATGAATCCCAAGGGCTTCTCACAGCCTGGCATGCAGGAGAGGCTTGGGATATCCACCACCTTAAACATTTGTATTTTCTTTATTGCTAGAACCATTAAAATTCTTCTCTTCAAGCTATTTTGAAATATAGCATAGATTATTGTAAACTATAGTTAACTTACCAAAAATTAGGTCTCATTTCTTCTGTCAAACTGTACATTTGTATCCACTAATGAACTTCTCTTCATTCCTACACCCCTTGCCCTTCCTTGTCTCTGATAACCACCAATCTAGTCTCTATCTCCATGAGATCCACGTTTTTAGCTCCCAAGGTGATACCTGTCTTTCTGTGCCTGGCTTATTTCACTTAACCTAATGGCCTCCAGTTCCATCCATGTTGCTGCAAATGACAGCATTTCATTGCTTTCTGCGGCTGAACCATATTCCATTGTGTGTGTGTGCACGTTTTCCTCTTCCGTTCATCTGTTGATGGGCACTCAGATTGATTCTGTGTTTTGGCTACCGTGGATAGTGCTGCAATAAACATGGGACTGCAGAGATCTCCTCAATATCCTGAGGTCCTTTCTTTTGGGCGTACACTCAGTAGTGGAGTAGACGGATTGGATGCTAGTTCTGTTTCAGTGTTTTGGGGAACCTCCATGCTGTTCTCTATGCCCACCCACAGTGTCTGAGGGCTCCCCTTTCTCTGTATCCTCACCAGTATTTGTTACTGTATGTTAAAAAAAAAAACCGATTTTAACTGGGGTGAGATGATACCTCACTGCGGCTTTGATCTGCATTCCCATGATGATGAGTGAAGCTGAGCATTATTGCATACACCCGCTGGACCTTCGTTTGTCTTCTCTTGAGAAATGTCTATTCAGATCTTTGGCCCATTTTTTAAAGCAGATTATTGGATTTTTTCCTAGAGAGTTGTTCGAGCTCCTCACGTTCAGGTTGTTGATCCCTTGCCAGGTGGGCAGTTTCCAGATATTTTCCCCCACCCTGTGGGTGACGTCTTCACTTTGTTGATTGTCTCCTTTGCTGTGCAGAAGCTTCATGTGTTCCCATTTATCCATTCTTTTTTTTTTAGATGGAGTTTCACTCTGTTGCCCAGGCTGGAGTGCAATGGAGTGATCTCAGCTCACTGCAACCTCTGCCTTCTGGGTCCAAGCAGTTCTCCTGCCTCAGCCTTCTGAGTAGCTGGGACTATAGGCGCTCACCACCATGCCCAGCTAATTTTTGTATTTTTAGTAGAGACGGGGTTTTGCCACGTTGGCCAGGCTGGTCTTGAACTCCTAACCTCAGGTGATCTGCGCACCTTGTCTTCCTAACATTTGTCCATTTTTGCTTTGCTTCTTTGCCCTTTTGAAATCTTACCCCCAAAATCTGTGCCAAAACAAATGTTTCGTAGCGTGTCCCCAGTGTTTACTTGTAGTCATTTCATAGTTTCAGTTCTTAGATTTAAGTCTTCAGTCCATTCTGATTCGACTTGTCTGTGTGGTGAGAGACAGGGGCCTAGTTTCTTCTGCATATAATTATCCAGTTTTCCCAGCATCATTTTTTGAAGAGACAATCCTTTTCCCATTGTGTATTCTTGGAGCTCTTGTCGAAAATCAGTTGGTTGTAAATGCACGAATTTATATCTGGGTTCTCTATTCTGTTCTCTTGGCCAATGTGTCTGTTTTTATGCTGGTACCATGCTGACTCAGTTACAATAGCTTTGCAGTAAATTTTGAAGTCAGGCAGTGTGATGCCTCCAGCTTTGTTCTTTGTGCTCAGGGTTGCTTTGGCGACTCAGAATGTTTTGTGGTTCCATATAGATTTGAGGATTTATTTTCCATTTTTGTGAAGAATGGCATTGGTATTCTGATAGGAATTGGACTGAATCTGTAAATTGCCTTGGACAGTGTTATCATTTTAACAATATCAATTCTTCCGTAGTACTGAATATTTGCAGGTACTCCATGAGCGTGGAATATTTTTCCATTCTTTGATGTCCTCTTCAATTTCTCTCATCAGTGTTTTACAGCTTTCCTTTCATAAGTCTTTCACTTCTTTGGTTACATTGATTCCTAGGTATTTTATATTGTTTGAAGCTATTGTAAGCTGGATTACTTTCTTGATTTCTTTTTCTAATTGTTCACTATTGACGTAAATAAATACTACTGGTTTTTGTATGTTAACTCACCACTTTACTGACTTCACTTATCAATTCTAACAGTTTTTTTTTGCTGGAGCCGAGGTTTCTCTAGGTATAAAATCATGTCATCTATAAACAAGGCTAATTTGACTATTTTCCTTTCCAGTTTGGATGCACTTTATTTCTCTTGCCTGATTGCTCTGGCCAGGATTTCCAGGACTATGTTGAATAAGAGTAGTGAAAATGGGAATCTTTGCATTGTTACAGATCTTAGGAAAAAGGCTTTCAACTTTTCCGTGTTCAGCATCATGTTAGCTGTGGGTTTTCATTTACGGAGTTTATAATTTTGAGGTATATTCCTTCTATATCTAGCTTGATGAGAGTTTTGATCATAGAGGGATGTTGAATTTTACCAGAATATGATTATATGGTTTTTGTCCTGGTTCTGCTAATGTGACGTACCATGTTTATTGACCCATTGTTACATCCCTAGGATGAATCACAATTGTTCATGGTGAATGATCTTTTTAATGTATCGTTAAATCCAGTTAGCTAGTATTTTGTTGGGAATGTTTGCCTCTATATTCATCAGTGATATTTACCTATAATTTTCATATTGTTTCTTTGTCTGGTTTCAGTATCAGGGTAATGCCATCCTTGCAGAATGAGTTTGGAAGTATTCCCTTCTCTTCAGTCTTATTGAAGAGTTTTAGTGAAATTGACATGAGTCCTTTTTCAAAAAAAAATTGTGGGCACGTAGTAGATGTATATATTTATGGGATACATGAGATGTTTTGATACAGGCATGCAATGCATAATAATCACATCAGGGAGAATGGGGTATGCACCCCCTGAAGCATTTATCCTTTATGTTACAAACAATTCAATTATATTCTTTCAGTTATTTTAAAATGTACAATTAAATTATTTTTCACTATAGCAATCCTGTTGTGCTATCAAATAGTAGGTCTTATTCATTCTTTCTATTTTTTTTGTACCTATTAACCATCCCCATCTACCTCCCACCCCCACGCACCTCCCCACTACCCTTCCTGGCCACTGGTAATCACTTTCTACTCTATACCTTTATGAGTTCAATTGTTTTGACTTTCAGATCCCAGAAATAAGTGAGAACATTAGACGTTTATCTTTCTATGCCTGGTTTATTTCATGTAAGATAATGATTTCCAGTTGTAACCATGTTGTTGTAAACGACAGGGTCTCATTCTTCTTTATGGGGAATAGTATTCCTTTGCATATATGTACCATATTTTCTTTATTCATCTGTTGATGGACATTTCGGTGCCTTCCAAATCTTGGCTGTTGTGAACAGTGCTGCAGCAAATATAAGAATGCAGATATCTCTTCAGTGCACTGATTTCCTTTCTTTTGGGTATACACACAACAGTGGGATTGCTGGGTCATGTTATAGCTCTATTTTTAGTTTTTTTGAGGAACCTACAAACTGTTCTCCATAGGTGCTTATATTAACTTATATTACCATTAACAGTATACGAGGGTTCCTTTTACTCCACATCCTTGCCAGCATTTGTTGTTGCCTGTTTTCTGGACATAGCCATTTTAACTGAGGTAAGACAGTATCTCATTGTAGTTTTGATTTGCATTTCTCTGATAATCAGTGATATTGAACACCTTTTTCTGTGCCTCTTTGGCATTTGTTTGACTTCTTTTGAGAAACATCTATTCAAATCTTTTGCCCATTTTTTGATTGGATTGTTAGATTTTTTTTCCCCTGTAGAGTTGTTTGAGCTCTTTATATATGCTGGTTATTAATCCCTTGTCACATGGGTAATTTTCAAATATTTTCTCCTATTCTATAGGTGTCTTGTCCCTTTGTTGACTGTTTCCTTTGCTGTGCAGAAGCTTTTTAGTTAGATGTGATAACATTTGTCTATTTTTGCTTTGTCTGCCTCTGCTTTTGAGATCTTACCCAAAAAAATCTTTGCCCAGACCAATGTCCTATAGCATTTTCCCAATGTTTTCTTTTAGTAGTTTCCTATTTTCAAGTCTTAGATTTAAACCTTTAATCCATTTTGATTTGATTTTTGTATATGGCAAGAGATAGAGATAATTTCATTTTTTATATATGGATATCCTGTTTTCCCAGCACTATTTATTGAAGAGACTGTCTTTTCCCCGGTGTATGTTCTTGCCAACTTTGTTGAAAATTAGTCCACTCTAGGTGTGTGGATTTATTTCCAGGTTCTCTTTCTGCTCCATTGGTCTGTATGTCTGTTTTTATGCCAGTGCTATACTGCTTTGGTAACCATAGTTCTGTAGTATAATTTGAAGTCAGGTATTGTGATTCCTCCAGTTTTGTTATTTTGCTTAGGATAGGTTTGGCTATTCTGGGTCTTTTGCGGTTCCATATAAATTTTAGGATTGTTTTTTCTATTTCTGAGGAATGTCATTGGTATTTTGATAGAAATTGCATTGAGTTTGTAGATTGCTTTCGATAGTATGGACACTTTAACAATATCAGTTCTTCTAATCCATGAACACTGAGTATCTTTCTATTTTTTTGAGGTCCTCTTCAATTTCTTTCTTCTTTAAATGTTTGGTAAAACTCAGCAGTGAGGCCGTCAGGTCCTGAGCTTTTCTTTTATGGGAGACTTTTTATTATGGCTTCAGTCTTTCTACTCATTATGGTTTTATTAAGATTTTATTTTATTTTACATGGCTCAATTTTGGTAGGTTGTACGTGTCCATAAAGTTATCCACTTCTAGGTTTTTTAATTACTTAACATATGACTGTTCACAGTAGCGTCTAATGATAGCTTTTATTTCTCTGGTCTCAGTTATTATACCTCCTTTTTCATTTCTGATGTTATTTATTTGAATTTTCTTTCTTTTTCTTAGTCTAGCCAAAGTTTTGTTGATTTTGTTTATCTTTTCAAATAACCAGCTTTTTATTTCATAGATCTTCTGTATTTTTTTAGTCTCAATTTACTTCTGCTGTAAGCTTTATTTTTCTCTTTCCTTCCACTAACTTTGGGCTGGATTTGTTCTTGCTTTTCTTTTCTTGTTCTTTCTTTTCCTTAAGGTGCATTGCCAGTTGTTTACTTGAAGTCTTTCTGCTTTTGTGACGTAGGTGTTCACTGCTGTCAATACCACTCCTGCACTGCCTGTGCTGCATCCCATAGATTTAGGTATGTTATATTTTCATTGTCATCTGGTTCAAGAAATTTTTAAGTTTTCTTCTTAATTTCTTCATTGATCCATTTGTTGTTCAGAAGCATGTTGCTTAATTTCTATGAGTTTGTGATGTTTCTGAGGTTCTTTTTGTTATTGATTTCTAGTTTTACTCCATTGTGATCAGAAGAAATACTTGATATGATTTCTACTTTGTTCAGACTTGTTTTGTGGTCTAAGATAGGGTCTATCCTGGAGAATGTTTGATGTGCTGATGAAAATAATGTGTATTCTGCAGCAGGTAGGTGAAATGTTCTGTAAATGTCAGTTAAGCCTATTAGGTCTAGAGTATAGTTTAACTCTGGTGGTTTCTTTTTGACTTTCTTTCTGGACGATCTGTACATTACTGAGAGGGAGGTGTTGAAGTACCCTACTATTATTGTAATGCCATCTGTCTCTCCCTTTGGATCTATTACTGTGTGCTTTACCTACTTGGGAGTTCTGGCGTTGGATGTGTAGATATTTATAATCATTATATCTTCTTGCTGCATTGATTTCTTTATCATTATGTATTTGCCTTCTCTGTCTCTTTTTATAGGTTTTGATTCGTAATCTATTCTATCTGATATAAGAATAGCTGTCCTGCTTTTTTTAAAAATTTATTTCTGGTTGCATAGATTATTTTTTTCCACACCTTCACTTTCAGTCTGTGTGTGCCTTTATAGATGAAGTAGGTTTCTTTAGGCAACATATCGTTGGTTTGAGACCAGCCTGGGCAACATGGTGAAATGCTGTATCTACAAAAAATAAAAAAATTATCTGGACATGATGATGTGCACCCGTAGTCCCAGCTACATGGGAGACTGCGGTGGGTCAATCACCTGAGCCTGGGAGGTTGAGGCTGCAGTGAGCCGTGATCACACTGTTGCATTCCAGACCAGGTAATAGAGTGAAACCCTGTCTCAAAACCAACCAACCAAATGAACAAAAAGCCCACACATATAGTTGGGTCTTGTTTCTTCATTCATTCAGCCACTCTATGCCTTGTAACTGGAGTACTGAGTCCATTTACATTCAGTGTTAATATTGATAAGTGAGGACTTACTACAGCCATTTTGTTGCTTGTTTCCTGGTTATTTTGTGGCTCCTCTCTTCCTTTCTCACTGTCTTCCTTTTTAGTTAAATGATTCTTGCTGATAGGATGTTTTAATTTGTTATTTATTTTTAGTGAATCTATTATAGGTTTTTGCATTATGATTTTCATGAGGCTTACACAAAACATCTTACAGATATAATAAGTTATTTTAAGGAGATGACAACTTATCTTAAATCACAAGGAAAATAATAGAAACAAAAATGAAAAGGTCTACATTTTACGTCTACCCCCTTCCCATCTGGCTTTTAGTTGTCTCAACTTATATATTTTTACATTGCTTATCTCTTCACAGGTTGCTGTAGCTATTGTTGTTTTTCATAGATTTGTCTTTTGAGATTCATACTAGAGTTATGAGTGGATTTCACATAACAATTACAGTATTAGAGTTCTCAGTTTGTCCATGTACTTAATCTTACAAGTGAGTTTTATACCTTCAGTTCTTTTCCCGTTAGTGGTTTCCTTTTTTCTTTCAAATTGAAAAACTCTCTTTAGCATTTCTTGTAAGACTGGTTTCGTGCTAGTGAATTCTCAGCTTCTGTTTTGGAAAATCTTTATCTCTCCTTCATACTTAAGGATAACTTTGCTATATAGAATATTCTTGGGTGGAAGTTTTTTGTCTTTCAGCACTTTGAAAATGTCATTGCACTCCATCTAGGCCTGTATGGTTCTGTTGAGAATGTTATTGACAGATGAATTGGAACTCCTTTACATATTATTTGCTTCTCTCCTCTTGCTGGTATTAGAATTCTCTTTGTCTTTGAACTTTGAGATTCTGATTACTGTATGCCTTGGGGAAATCTTATTTGGATTAAATCTGTTTGGTGTTCTCTGACCTTCCTGTAACTGAATACTTATATCTTTCTCAAGTTGTGGAGATTTTTCTGTTATTATTTATTCAACCAAGTTTCCACCCCAGGCTCCTGCTCAACTCCCTCTTAAATATCAATAATTCTTAGATTTGGTCTTTTGAGTTAATTTGCTAGATCTTGTAGGAGATCTTTGTTTATTTTTATTCTGTTTTCTCCTCTGTGTATTTTGAAATAGTGTCTCTTCCAGCTTACTGATTCTTTCCTCTGCTTAATCCATTTTGCTATTGAGAGACTATTTTTTAGTTCAGCAATTGTGTTTCTCAGTTCCAAGATTTCTGTGTTTTTTTAAATTTCAATCTCTGTTAAATTTCTCTGATAAATTTTTGAATTTCTTTGCTGTATTATCTTGGTGATGACTGAATTTCCTTAAAATTACTCTTCAATTTTTGGTCAGAAAGCTGCCATGCGCGTCTCTCATTAGGATCAGTGTCTGTTTCTTTTGTTTTGTTTTGTTCATTTGGAGAGATCATGGCTCCTTGCTTCCTGTCATTTTTTGTGGGTGAACATCTACAGCTTTGCATTGAAGCATTTGTCATTTATTCCAGTCTTCTCTGCCCAGCTTTATTTTGTTTTTATTGAATATATTTGCTTAGAGTTTCCTACTGCCTCCTTTTTGGCTTCAAGAAGTACCTTGAATCCAGTTTTGCCTCAGCTCTAGCAAAGATCAGAATACTTCTGTTCCTGGACGGGGGAGGTCCCAAAAGGGATATCCCAGCAGTGTGGGAAGGCTGGTTAGGCCACTCTGGTTTGACATCTCCTGTGGCTGAATGACAGAGCAGAGTTTCCAGGGCCAGGTGTGGGAATCCTACTTATCTCCTTTGTCTCTGGCTGTCCTCAGGGATGTTTCTCCCTTCAGGCACTCATGATACTTCCTGTGGTTAAGAGAGGGACGGATCTCCTGACAGGGAATCCAAGATGGTGGGGAAGCTATTTGTCTACATCAATTTCACCTTTTCCAATGTAGAAACAGTGAGATGGGGGAACATTTTTCCTGTGCTTGGTACTAGGCAGAGTAGGAAGAAGGGTGTCACGGATGTGGAAGTCCAGTTCTCTTAGCATTTGCTCCCAGTTTTCTCACTTCTCTGTGGCCCCAAAAATGGTTCTTTGTATTTGATTTCTGGGATATTTCTGGTGATAATTTCAGCACTGTATATTTGTTTTAGGCTTTCTGTGTTTGGGGAGGAGTGAATCCAGCGTGTTTCTATGTATGCTGCCATCTTGGAACTGAAAGTCTTTTATGCAGGTTCTTTAAACTTTTCCTGCAGGGATAGCAAATGCACTCTAACTACTGTCCCAGCTTCCAAAATTTGGCAGTACTGCCTGGACTCCTCTTGTGAGAAGAGATGTCACAATCGATTAACAATGTCTGCCGTGAGGGTGAGTGGGGCAGGCAGTGGTATGTGTGCTGAGGATTTGCCATCTGGGCCCAACGGCTTCGGAACTGAGTCTGATCCTGTCAGTTTAATCAAATGCCTTTCAAATCCAAGAAGAACAGGCTTTATGAGACAATACTGAGATAATGAGACTGAATTTCAAAAAACATGCCTGATCTATGGGGGAAATTCAATGAGTACAGTTCCTTTACACAGGCTGCTTTGGAAGGCTTTGCACTCGTTCCAGTGAGGCTAGTTTTGCTTGGACATTTTTTGAATGCTCTTTTAGGATTGCTGGTTAATAGCTGACCACAAAACACATAATTTTCAATCATTTACAGTCTCATCTCACTTTTAGCTTCAAACACCATTACTCTGCCTTACCATTTGCTGTTATTCTCTGGGCTTGATACCATTTAACTTTTGGTTAGGTGATCTGTCCTAATAAAATGGAGATGGATCTCCTCTGGAAGTGCCAAGAACAGCTTGCAGGCTCTGCAGGTCATACGGAGACGGAAATTCCCAATGTCTAAGCACAGGCAGCATCATTAGAAGGGTGAGTGCCTTCCCAAATAGTACTGGAAAGGAGGAGACTCTTCAGTGTTGAACCGTGGGTGTTGCTTGGAAGCCAGTTCTGTTACTCTGAATCTGTGCCTGGCCACCCCTAAAGAGCCACACATCACCCACGCCTGGCGGTCCTCTTGCTGACCACTGGATTTTACCAAAGTCATTTTCACGGGCATTGGTTTTGTCTTCTTACCGTTTGCTCCACAGGAGCCAGGTGGATGCAGCAGCCCAGCCTCCCCTGCTTCCCAACTGTGTACACGTGAGCCTGGGGTCTTTGTCAGCGACTGGCAGCTCCTCATTCTACCTGAGACCAGACTTCACTCCTGGAACTGAGGCTGCAGGTTTTCCGTGGAGGATCCCACCCCTTGTTCCTCAGCTCCAGCCCTGGGGCATCATCTGTGCTCAGGCAGTGGTCCCAGGTTAGAGACCTGCTTCCCTTAGGCCCAGCCCCACCGGAGGAACCCCTGCATCTGCTTCCAGTGGCCTGGGCTGGAAATCATCAATAACTATTTGTTCAAACGACTAACATCTTGGCCCATGGAAAAGACCTAAGGGATCTCATGGATAATTTTCTTCCTGGGCTGGTTCCATCTGCCAGGGCCCTGGGGTTTTCTTCAGCGGGTTCTGATTCCTGGAAATGGGTGAAAGGAATATTTCCAGGCACTTTTGGAAGGAGCCCCAGCTGTGGAAACCTTCCCTGAACAGCCAGACCACCAGCGAGGCCTCACCTGGCCTGCAATCCTGGTGGGGCAAAGGGCCTAGTGGTGGTACCCCCTGAGCTGTGCCCCGGGGCAGGACAGAGCAGGGCAATATATTGTTACTGAGGCCAGGCTCAATTCTCCTTTTAATTTTTTCCCCTGGAAAGAGAAATCCCTTTCTTTGTATTTGGAACGCTTAACTTGAATTTCATGTTCCACTTTTAGCTTATGACGTGGTACACCTGGCAAGAAACGGAAGTTCGTATGACTTTTTCAGCATTGGAGTATGGGAGAGCTGGATTTTTAAAGGAAATTTGTAAATGACTTTTATTGTTAATTGAAATTCCATTCACAGATGTTCTTTTCTCTTCCTGCTCCTGTTTGTCACAAAGACACACACCACAAGACCATGGCTACTGCCCCAAAGCCGCTTTGCCTGGAGTATCTCAAAGCAGCAGCTGGCCCTTGCAGAGCCTTCCATGCGTGAGTGCTGCATCCAGACACGTTCCCGTGAGCCTTCCTCAAACGCACGCATTTACTCCTCAGGATAGTCCCATGAGGTAAGCAGCTTTAGCATTCCTATTTTACAGATGGGAAAACTGAGGCACAGACCAACTGTCACCTTTCCAGGCCGCCTGGGGCCAGAGTCCATGCCCTGACCACCGTGCCACTGAGCTCTGGTGGGCCCTGCATCCCCGCTGCTGCCTGCACACACTTCTGTCTCTTTGCTCCACAGCTTTCTCTCTGCTTCTCGGAACCCCAACCCTCTGTTTCTTCCTTCTTTCTGCAGTTGGAAATGGCCACTGTTTCACATGTGCAGGGCTCTCATGCTGTGTATTCAGAAGCCCTTAACGAATGGGTAGCTCTATTCCTAATCCATTCCAGAAGATAACATGTATGTGCTTTTCTGGTAGAACAGAAAGAATTATTTCATGGTCAGACACTTTTGACATGGACTTGACTTTCAGAGCTTGAAAAACAGACAATGAAAGGAAGCAGGTTTAACGAAATGGCCTTTTAGAACACAGGGGTCGGGGTGGTGCTGAAATCTGATGCAGAGACCAAGCTCAGATGAGGGCAGCCCTCCTGTCGCTGCGTTCTACTAGAATTTAAGCTCACGGGGCAGGAGTTCTGCCTGTTTCTGCTGTGTGGACACAGAACAGTGCCCGACACATCTTCCTGATCACCTGTGATGGCTGGGCACCATGCTGGACAGTGGAAGTGTGGCCAGTGAGAGTGCTGAGCTCCTGCGCTCACAGAGGGTCGGACCAAAGGGAGAAGTGTCCGTTCTGGTCTGGACCTCAGACTTTGGGTAAGTGTTTGGGTTCCGGGAGGATTTAAAAAATGGGTGGGGTTTCTGCTGAGCTGAGGCCACATCTCTAAGGGTCCCTCAAAGGCTAGTGCTGCAAGGTCTGAGTGGAGCTATCAAGCTTGGAGGTCACTCGCCCCACTGTGGCTTCAGGGGCCTTTCATTCATCCGGCTGCTGGTTCCACCTGGGAGCGGGGCACATTTCAGGTATGAACCCCAAAAGGCCTAGAAACAAACAATGTGTTTGATAACTTGTTTCTTTTCACATTTGTTTAGAGAACAAGAGACTGACTACCACAGTAACATAAAGGCCAATTAACTGTCCACATAATCAGGGTCACCAGGAGCTGCCCCTCCTTCCTCCTGCCTGTGGACAGACACCTTGCGGGCAGACAGGACCAGAAGCATTCATCTGATTCACTGTGCCAGGAGAGCTGGGGACAGCATTGCCTTCACTGTATCTTCTAATGAAGGCTTTGATTTTACGGTAGGTGCTGGAAAGAAAGCAGAGGATGGAAACTCTTCTCGCTCTCTCCTTAATGAATGTTTGCCACTGCTGTGACTCCATTTGGATCAAAGCTAATTTTAAGTGAGGTCTCTCTCTGACCATTTCATCTGTGCAGTCAAATCCCACCTTTCCATAAAGGCGCCTTCCCCACCCCGGTCCTCTCTGATGTGTGCAGCCAGTCCTAGGAAAGCATCTAAGGCTTTCAGCTGTATCGAGGCTGCCTGTGTCCAGCCTGAGCCCAGCGCCTGGCACCCAGCAGGTGCTCTGTAAATTTCTGCCGATGGAGGAAGGCAGGCGGAGGCTTGGCTTCCACTGTGTAACCTGCCACATCCAGGAGAGAGGAGGATTATCCTGTCTTGGGTCGTGCTGAAGTCCCTCTGGCTTGAGAGGCTCGCACCCAGGCCTGCCATCACCTCTGCTCATCTTCTTTTTCCAGATAAATCAAAGACTGTGAGTTGGTGAGGTGAGACTTGAGTGCCCTCTGGGTTATCAGGGCACACAGATGAGATCTCTCAGAGAACCAAGGCTGTGACTGTTCTCCTGCAGACGAAGGCTGGCTTTCAGGCAGGTTGAGGGGGACTTGGTCACCAGTAGTAGCAGCCCTTTGGCCCCTGTGAACCCCGATATCCCTGGTCAGTGTGCTGTGTGTCCACCCGGACTTCAGATTTTTCCACAGTGCCAGACTGGCCTTTTACTTTCACACAGCTGTCACCAGCAAGGGCAACAGAACACATCACCACACAACACTGTATCTCACAGCACTGCATCTCACTGCATGACACCACACCTCACCTCACACCACACAACAC
>PVKV010038718.1:0-12723 GCA_004027835.1 Alouatta palliata | reverse complement strand
ACTCCTGTAGAGCTTTATTCATGAACAGGCAACATTCAAATTCCACAGTGTCATGAAGTATAATGGTTTTGATTTGTTTGAACATTTGGAAATGTAAAATCCACTGTTAGCTCACCGGCAACACAAAAGCAGGTGGGGCCAGGCTGCACTTGGCTGACCTCTGGCTGAGATGGAGCTCAGAGGAGTGGATGACAGGGTGGGCAAGCCCAGCACCCTCACAGTGGAGATTCACCCCAGGAGAGGACCCTCTCAGCACCCCCTCCTCATCCCTCATCTTGGCTTCAAGAGCAGCTCTGGTGGAGAGTGGGGGAACAGAATGGGCCTCAGCAACAAGGATGGAGATGCCAGTTGAGGCAGCGTGTGGACAGATCCACTCAACAGAGCACACCGCAGGCACCATTTACACCACGGTGAGCACAGACACAACCAGCCCAGGAGGTGTAGGGGTTCTTTGGGGAAGGGAGCAGTCTTTACCCTGGAAATGCCAGGGTAAAAAACCCTGGAAATGCTATGTGGAAATGCCACATAGCAGTCATTCCCTTATAGAAAACACACATTGAAAAAAAGAGCAAAATAAAAATAGGACACCTGTTCTGGCCAGTTGGGTCTCACTGGCCAGTGGAGTGAGGAGGCCCAGGTGGGCTCACTAGGGTGGTTGGTGGTGGGCTCCTTCCTACAGGGAGGTTGGGACCCCCAACTTACAAATTAAGACCCACATAAAGTCCCCACAGGCTCAGGGAAGTGTCTGCCAGTCATTAGGCAAGGGGGTCAGAGCTAGAGCCACAGAGCAGGAGAGGTCACATCACGCCGAGGGCTGGGAAGCCAGGGTGGGCACCCAGGGGCAGATGCATGAGGGTGGCTCCCAGGACCCTCCCCCTGCCCAGTGCCTGCTCATCTCCCAAGGGGCCACCAAGACCTGAGACTCAGAAACACACACCTGATCATCACATCCAGGCTTTCCTGACAAGGCTAGACAGGCCTGGTGCAGGCAGGCAGTCTGGGCTTGGGGCCAGGAAAAGGGTGGGGGTCCTACTGGGTAAGCCTGCTTCCTCAGAACCAGCTGGGATGGTTGACCTGCCACTTGTTATTCTGTCAATGTGCAGTCTAGATGTGAGGGCTCAGCTGCACACTCTGGCCACATCAATCACACTCCCCAGCCAGGTCCAGTTCTGCCCATCCTACCTAACCTGGCCCCACATGCCCAGTGCCCACCAAGATCCTGCCAGCCAGAAGGACGCATCCTCATCTCCTGAAGCATCCACGCATGCCTGCATCCTATAGGGACACACAGCTCAGGGACAGCCCCTGTGGACCCCCATGGTCAGGGGGTCTCCTGACCTAACCCCCAGCTCTCCAGTCCTGGCCATCATGTCTCTTGGGGACCACCAAAAACTGGCCACTGATGGCCCCCAAGAAGGCAGAGGGCAGGCTCGTCATGACAGCCTCAGGCCTGGGCCTTGGCCCCAGAGAAACTGCTGGTTAGTTCTGGTTTGGAGTGGGCATCGACGAGTCCAAAGCAGAACTAACCAGCAGTTTCCCGGGGGCCAGGGCCCAGGTCTGGTTTGGTCAAGCCATGTGCACAAGCATTCTCTTCAATCTGGTCCAACAGGAGGCTGGGACACCCAGTGCAGCCCCCAGGCCAGCCTCAGTGTTTCCAGCAGTGTGGGGTGGGGAGCAGGAAACTGTCCCACGCTCAGCTGAAAGCTGCCCCCTGACCTGTTCACCTACCCTGCACAGGGACCCGGGACTACAGGCAGAGAGG
Source organism: Alouatta palliata (assembly GCA_004027835.1). NCBI lineage: Eukaryota > Metazoa > Chordata > Mammalia > Primates > Atelidae > Alouatta > Alouatta palliata. Next base: position 10,961 of record PVKV010038718.1, on the reverse strand, counting down.
CAGCCAGCAGAATTGTCATCTCCTGGGATCTCATCCAGGCCCATAGAGGCCTGAGAAAGCCAGGCAGGGGCTGAACTGGGGGAGTCAGGCACGGGGATGCCAAGTGAAGGGCAGTGTGCAACTGGGCGTGACTGGCACTAAGAATTCAGGATCTAGCTGGCCCCAAAAAGGTGACAACCAGACAGAGGCTGGCCAAGCCCCTTTACAGCCCAACCAGCTGCCAGGCACACATGGTGCCCCTCACTTCCCCTGAGGCCTCAGGAAGGGCTCTTTCTTAATCAACAAAATGGTGTTCACACACATCATGCACATGCAGTGGTGTTCACACACATCAGAGAAGTAATCTGCTGTGCTGATGTGAGGAACGAATATCACTGACCCCACATTTCCCAGCGTCATCCCCATGTGATGCTGAGCTTGGGGTGCCCGAGCTAACAGCCCGCTGATGCAACAGCCTGAGGGATGCTGTGTCCTGGAGGGACCTGTGGGCCCTTGGGGGCATTTCACAGTCAGAGCTTCCCCCTGAGTTTGTCATTCACTGACCCTATGCCTCAGTTTCCTCCACTATGACACAACAGAGAAATCCCGCCCACAGACCTGGGGACCCAGTGAGGCCACTGCACCAGGTTAAATGGCTGGAGTGTACAAAAGTTGGGCTGGGAGTCCCTGCCCTGGATATCTCACCCTGGGACTGAGGTCTACCAGTCCATGGCCAGGCCAGGCCAGCCTGTCGGGGACAGCTCCCAGTTCCAAGTCCCTGCAGTTGAGGCCCCAGCACCCTGGGGGAGGAACACGGTGGGATGGAGTGGAGGAAAGCCCCGTCATAAGAGCCCTGGGCAAACCTGAGAGAACAAGCATTAAACCGAGACTCGAGTCTGAAGCCCGCTCCACCAAAAGACTTGGTTTGGGGTGATGTGAGGGCCACGGTCAGGGAAAAAAACCTCTGGTTTTAGACCCAAAGGAAGATCTGTGAAGCGCTCCTGGGTGGAGAACATGTTGCCAGGTGTGTGTTTGAAAAGAGCCTAAGAAGAGGGGGCACCTGGAAGGAACCCTGACACCATGGGAGAGGGTTCAGCCTTCCCACTTGGCATCTGGGCACATTCCACAAAGGTTTTTTAAAGAAAGCCAGAAAATTAAATAAATAAAAAAAAATCCAGAGGCCAGCAGGGCTAGTGGGGCTTTACTGGAACTATCTGGCCTAATTCTCCAGACAACCCTGCCACAGCAGCCCATCAGTCCTCTGGGGCAGGTGAGGAACCTGAGGTCCGAGGAGGACACCCACAAGATCCAGACAGAGCCCCCTAGGCCCCCACACCTCCCCCGTGGCAGCTGCAATCCCAGCTTTCTCACTAGCGAGGCACTCGGGCTGCTGGGCCACAGCCGCTCCGGCACGCGGGGAAGCACCTTCAGGCTACCACCTGGCTGGGGACAGGGACAAGGACGCCGCCCTCCCGCGACTCCGGAGCTGGCTGCACCAGGTAATGCGGCCGCGGGGTCCAGGAGCCTGGCGGCATGCTTGCAGTGACCCACGCACCCGCTCCTGCCCTCCCCGGGCCTCTGCCAGGACCAGATGCCTGGTCAGACCCTGCAGGGCTGAGGCCCCACAGCCTGCGACAGCCACCCCGCCCGGCGTTTGGGGCACTCCTCGGGGCAGAGGCCGTGGCGTCCTCAGGCTGCGGCCCTGGCCTGCGACCCCCAAGCCCGGCTCCAGCCCCAGCGGAGGAAGGTGCTGCTTCCCGGGGAGGGCGACCGGTCACCTGGGCCGGGAGGGTGGCGCAGGGGCGGAAGCGGCGGTCCAGTCTCCTGCTCACTACTTCTCTGCCCACCGGCCGGCCCAGAGTTCCGGGGCCGCCTGGCGCCTCCGCCTCTCCCCGCCGCCGTCCCTCCGGTCCCTCCCTGGGGGCTGCGGAGCCCTCCCGGGACAGGGGCCATAAACTCTCCCGAGCGGGAAGCCGCGCCCACGATGGCCGACACCGGGACCGCAGGAGATCAGAGCCCGCCTGGAGCCCGAGGCGCGTCTCTTGCCAGCCCGGCCCAGCGCTCAGACCTGGCGGCTGCTGGCACCTGACCCGCTGTCTGGGTCTCAGAGGAGTTCGCTGCCCACGCGGCGCTGCGGCCTCGGCTCCCGCGTGGGCGCTCCAGTGGGTCCCTGCTAGGGCCCACACTGTGGGCCAGCTTCCCACGCCCGATTCCCAGGCGGCACCCATCCTGGCTCCACGGCGAGGGGAACTGGCTGCTCCTGGGGGCCGTGAGCTGGGAGGCAGGGGCGTTAGGGGAGAGGGTGGGCCAGGGGCAGCACCTGCTGTGTGCACAGCGAGGTCGAGTGCAGGCCTCTGTTTCACAGCCTGCGGCTTCAGTTGGAACTGTGCTGGGGTTCAGAGGGTGGGATCAGTGAGGGAGGCCATGTCAGGGAGGCTTCACCAAGAAGGAGCCGTGGAGCTGACCCCTGGGGTGTGAGCAGGTCTTTTTCAGGTGGAAAAGGGCAGGAGCGAATTGCAGACGGAGACAACTGTGTGTGCAGACACCTGGGGGTGAAAGGGATGCAGCCTATCTGCCTGACCCACAAAATGCAGGAGGCCCAACCCCAGAAGTAGCCGGTTCACTGTGGCATTGATGAAGCAAGTCTGGGACACACACATAGCTAAGCTGCGAGTCCTGTGCCAGAGGTCCCAACACTTACTCCACCAGGAAGACACATGTGTGGAGGTTGGGTGCTTGAGGTCTCAGAATGGAAAGCAGGGGCCAGAGACACCAGGTAGGGGAAACCCACCCTAGGGCTCTGAGGAACAATGTGGGGAGCTGGTGGCAGAGCCTGAGCTGGCCCAAGGTTGCAGGGTGGGGACAGATTCGAGGCATAGCAAGGACTGGTAACCTCAGTTCCCAGAATGTCCCAGCCTGGCCTCCCGGTCCAGCCAGCAAGTAGTGGGTGGTGCCCTGCAAAGACTCTGGGGGTGCCTGGGACCCCCTCATCCATGTGACTGGTGATTTCTGTCCACCCTCACACATTCAGGCAAGCCCAGGAAAGTTACAGGCCTGTGTGAGCCAAAGAGGAGAGATGGCAATGCCTTAGCCCAGCGTTTCTGCCCCGCCCCCAGCTTGTGGTCTTGGGGACTTGATTTGCACCACAAGAAAATGGGCAATGAAAGCCCCTCCCTGACTGGCTTCTCACTCCACTCTGACCAGCCCACTACACATGTCCACCCTGCAGCTCCAGGTACAGAGGCAGGGCTGGCTCTGGGCTGACCTCAGGGCCTTCTGATGGCTCCATCCCTCGGACTGTCATAGAGGCTTCTCAGATATGCAGGCCTTCATAGACCATTAGTCCCCTTCTTGTCTCGTGTCTACCTCACATCTGGCCTCTTTGCATGAGTGAGGAATTGAATGGGGACATGAAATTCCCACATATTGATTACCTTGGGAGGGCTCCCTTCTCTGTAGATGACTGTTATCCAATCCCTGTGTTCATTACACAAATGTGAGCCAGGCTCTGCGTCCCTGTTCTGAACAAAGACAGTGTGACACTTAGGTAGGTGTGAGAGGAGAAGCAAAGACAAAAAGGAGAAAATGTGCATTCAGAGGGGCGTGCAGGAGTGTTGTCCAGGGCAGATCTGTGACTGGGAAACCGACCAAAGGAGAGTGGGCTCCTCACCATCGTCCCAGGGAAAGTCAAGATGCTCTTCATGTGCCTGAAAATGACAGGGTATTAGGGCTGGGAGAAGCTGGTAAGTGCCCTGAGGGGCAGGAACTTTGAGGTTTGGGGACCCCTGGAGAGGATGATAAGGCAACTTGGAGAGGAGCAGGGGAAGGAGAAGCATCCATGGCAGAAGGAAGGGCATCTTGGCCTGGTTCACCTGAGATCTTCACAGAAAGGCCTGCCCTCCAGGGGAGGCCCCAGGCACCTGCAGAAGTGGGTGGAGTGAATACCTGAGGCTATGAGGCACTGAATGGGCACAGAGAAACCATGGGAAGAATGGCCTGGCCTCAGCACGGTCCAGCACCAGTTCAGTGAAGTCTCTGGGCTCACACACCTGCCGTCTGTCATCCTCATGTGACTTCCAATGTAAAACACTCCAAAGCCCTCATCTTCACAGCACAACTCACAGCCCCTTCTTAGTCACAGATCTCTGTCCCAACTTTCCCTTCCCAATGCTGTGGTTACTACCAGAGGGACCTGAACTGTGCTGACTTTGCTGCTGCTGCTTGTCAGTTCTTCAGAATGGGAGCAGGTGGCAGGTGGGGAAGTTTACATGGGGTGAGGGACCATCAACAACCTCATTATATGTGAGGCCAAGCACCTGCCTCTGAGCTGCACTTGCCTAGCAGGCAGTGTTCTCATGTGGATTGTATATTACAAGTGAATGCCCATGGATCCATGTGGGGATGCCCAGCACAGCTTCCTGGAGTCCACAGTGTGGTCTGGGGATGCCTGGGTCTTTTCTACACTTCCTCTTCATCTTTGTGCAGTAAAACCCCTTCCTGCAAATATATTGCTGCTATGCTCTCTTTCCAGTTCTGACCTGGGCTGTGATTGAGGATTGGACTCTTCTTTGGAAAGAACTTACATTTGGGGTGGAAAAGGAAGAAATAACTTTTATCATTCCCATAGGACAAGAACTGTCCCACTACAGGACAGTCACTCACCCATGGGGTAATTGCAGCCAGTCCCACTAGAGCAGGCTCAGCCAGTTGCCTTCTGGGAATCTTCTCTCTTGTCAGACCCATAGCGGCCCCTAATGGCCACAGAATCACAATCCTCTAATTTATTGACTGACACAGCTCAACACTCCAGGAAGATCAGGCTTCATCTGATGCCTTTTCCTACCCTGAGGAAGGGAGGCTGGTGTGGTTGTACTGCTTACTCCTCAGGTAAGCACGTGGAGTCACCACAGCCCGGAGAATTCCCAGCTGGCTTCTGCCTTCCCCATTCTATGCTTGCCACCCTGCAAAGACATCAACAACCCCACTATTGTGGGTCATGCTTTTCTGTCTCCCTTGGGGTTTCCAGACTCTCTGCTCAGAACTTTCATAATTTAGTTCTTTATCTATATTTTCATCAAATTCTGTTTTAATCATACCAAATGTTTCTCCATGATCACTGATTGATATCTTCTAATTATAATTTGATTACAAACAAACTTATTTGGTAAATTCATCTCCTGTATCATGTACATGTCTTGAGAAGGAAATTGTTGCCCACATAAAGGTGAGGAGGCTCGGAATGTGCTATTAGCAATGATGCAGACATTCTGCAAGTGATATTTGCATGGAAGGGCTGCAGACTCTCACAGCAGGGCATACATGTTGCACTTGTCACCACCTGTGCTGGCTATTGTCACAAACAGCCGGGACCTAGTGAGAGTCCAGGCAGCAAAAGCAGAGGAGTTTTCCATTAGCCTAGAGTACAGGGTAAGCCATGCCCTGTCAGCCCATCTGAGACAGGTGATCAGCTCCAACCTCAGGGTGAAGGTCAAATTACTTGACCCCCTGGAGGAGCCTCTAAACCCAGAGAATTGTCTGGGGAACCCACAGCCTTGCTACTCATTTTAGCCTGAGCATCATCTCAGAACATAGATGGAGGGATCCCTGGCTTCTGTAGGGACTGGAAGATATTTTTGCCACTGATATGAAAGCCACTGGTCTGAGTGCAGGTGAGTGAGTTTGATATGCATGAAGGCACTGAGAGTGAAGACAGCTGGGTCAGCCTGGCCTGGGAGAGGGAAGATGGAAATGCAAACATTTACATTGTCAGAGCAGGTGTCGGGGTTAAGCTGTTGGTAGGTCTGAGCCAGAGGGGCTAACACAAGCTGGGAACTGCTCCAGGCCTCTAGGCCTTGTCCCTGCATGTGCAGGGAATGAGGAGGATAAGTGTGAGAGGGGTCCAGGCCATGGTGGGCACAGCACCCTGCGGTCCAGTGGGATGGATTGAGCTTACTACTTGCTGTGGGCCTCAGCCAAGAGGAGCTGGTCATGCAGATGTGGCTCCACCTCTCCCTGAGCATTGAATAAGGTACATTTGCCACCCTGCAGGGACACCAAAAACCTCACAATTGAATGTTATGGTTTTCCATCTCCCTTGACATTTCCAGACTCTCTGCCCACACCTTCATAGTTTAGTTCCTTATTTATATTGTCATCAAATTCTAATTATATCCAATATTTTCCCATGATCACTGATGAATATTGTCTAATTATAATTAGATTACAAACAAATTTATTTGGTAAATCAATCTCCTGTATCATGTACATGCCTTGAGAAGGAAATTGTTGCCCACATAAAGGTGAGGAGGCTCAGAATGTTAGCAATGATGCAGAAGATTTTCTTTTCATTATTTTTATTACATTTTAGGTTTTGGGGTACATGTGAAGAACATGCAAGATTTTTGCATAGGTATGCACATGGCAGTGTGAGATGCAGATTTTTAGAGAAGTGAAAATACACTGCATGGTACTATAATGGTGGATATATGTCATTACATGTTTGCCAAAAAACATACCAATAGAATGTGCATCAAGAAGAATAATTCCTTAAGTAAACTACTGATGTGCCGTGGTAATGACATGCCAATGTGGTTCATCAGTTACAGAAAATGTACATTTCTAGTGGGATCTGTTGATAATGGGGAAGGCTGGACATGTGCGGAGCTAGGGGGATATGGGATATCTTTCTACCTTCCTTTCCATTTTGCTATGAACTAAAACTGCACTAAATTAGTGGCCAACAAAACTGTGAAGAAATGCTCATCATCACCAGTCATCAGAGTAAATCAAAGCCGTGATGAGATGCCATGTCACACCAGTCAGAATGGCTATAATTAAAGTAAAAACACAACAGATGATGGTGAGGGTGTAAAGAAAACATGTACACACCATGGTGGAAATTTATTTCCGCCATTGTGGAAAGCAGTTTGGGGACTTCTTAAAGAACTTAAAACAGAGCTACCATTTGACCCAGCAATCCCACTTCAGGGTATCCAAAGAGAAATAGATCATTGTACCAAAAGGACACATGCACTTGTATGTTCACCAGCACACTATTCACAATGCCAAAGACATGGAATCAACCTGGATGCCCATCAATGGTGAATTGGATAAAGAAAATATAGTTCATATATACCATGGAATACACTGCGGCCATAAAAAGGAATAAAATAATGTCCCTTGATGTAACATGGATGGAGCAGGGGGACATAATCTTAGGCAAACGAACACAGGGACCGAAAGCCAAATACCCCTTGTTCTCATTTTTAAGTGGGAGATAAACTTGAGCACACATGGACATAAACATGAGAAGAATAGACACTGGGCACTACTAGAAAGGGGAGGGAGAGGAGAGAATGGTGTCGAAAACTACATGTTGGGTACAATGCTCACTACCCAGGTGCAATATACCCATGTAACAAACATGCATGTGTACCTGCTATATCTAAAATAAAAGTTGAAATTCAAATTAAAAATATGTATTAAGAACAATTTAAAAAGATAAAATTACATAGCTCAACATCACACAATATACCCTTGTAACAAACCTGTACCACCTGAATCTAAAACAAAAGTTGAAATTTTAAAAATAAAACGTAAAATAAACATATTAATGCAAAAGTTTAAAATAAAATGTTAACTAACTCATTTAGAAGGCCGAGACGAGAGGATCACTGGAGCCCAGGAGTTCAACACCAGCCTGGGCAATGTTAAGACAAATAAAATTTGTTTTTAATTAGCAGGCATGGTGGCACCCACTTCTCATCTCAGCTACTCAGGGAGCTGAGGTGGGATTATCACTTGAGCCAGGAAATTTGAGGACCTAAGTGATTTCAACCCCAGACGTACACATTTATACACCATTGCCAAGTGGGACTTATTCTCAAACATTGGTTAGGTTCAATATTTATTAATAAAGCTTTTGGTATAATACCATATTGTTATATCACAACAAAAGATCATATTGCATGAATAGATTTTTAATGTCTTTAGCATATTTTAACATCTACCCTTAATAAAACTCAGGTAAGAATACAGAAATAGATAAATCTCTTTATGATATGGTAACACGTGTGTGGACCTGTGCATGTGTGTTCGCATGCACACACACACATACACACACACACACACATACACATACACATACACACATCTTGGTCCAGAGCCAGCATCTTACTGCATGGAGGACATTTTCCATAAGATCCAAAAAATTCAAAAGTACCCCTTACCTCACTCATTACTCATCATTGCTCTGAAAGTATTAGACAAGAAAATTAAATAAAATATATTAATGGATAGGTGACTTTCCTGATAGGAACAGTGGAATAGACAGTGTGAAAGACCAAGTGCATTTTGTAGTCTTAGATCTTTGGGTTCTTGTGCCAGAAATGGCAGCATAAATATCCCCACTGAGCCCATTTTGGTCACAAGTAGTGAAAGGGGAGCAAACCACTGGGTAACAGAAGCAGAACGGAGCACTTCTCTCTGGGCCAAAAGGAATATTTCAGCTCTGAGGCTATTATCCGAGGTCTGCAGTGATGATCAGCCTCCTGCTCAGGGTGCAGCACAGTGAACAGCCATCAACACCTTCAGAGTGCTTCACGATGGGGGCTGCTGGGGCCAGACTGCATCAAAGCTGCCCACATTTCTCGAGCTTCCCTTAGAGAAGAAGCGAGCTATGACAAGGTGACCAAATCACTGACAGAGTCTGGGGTCACAGCTCACTTGTGCCTTGTGAACCAGAGTAAGAAGGCACATCTTGTGTGACCTCAGTGGCCCCTTCCCCTGAACCCCTGACAAATGTCCCTTTTATAAAGAACTGAGGGAGAAAGTCCCCAGGGTGTGATGGGGACACTTCAGATGTCTGTCTCCAGAATCTCCACTGTGGGGCAGATGCCCACAAGCTGTTTTGTATCCCCTGGCCAGGCTCTCCTAGGAGCAGAATCACTCCATCCATATACACCCAGGGTTCTCACTGTGTATCAGCACTTCCTGAACTAGACTTGGGCAAAGCCTTTAAAGAGATAAGGGAGAGATGCCTCAAATCCGAAGCAATGGAATGGGAAAGGCAGACTCAAGAGGTGACAGGGTAGTGGGGCTTCACAGGTGGAGAAGAGCCACACATCAGTGAGGACACTGTTTAGTCAACTCCCCAGAGTCAGTTGAGTGGTTTACCAGCTGTCTGCACACTAAATAACACAGTAAGTTTTCCACCCAACTGTAGAGTGAGAAGGATCCTCCACACATCCATCATTGGAAGAGTGATTCTCTCATGCATGGATTTTTACCTTGATGGACAATTATCCTTCAAACAGCTATATATGTTTTTTTCCTTTTTTTAAAAAATGTCAACATCTTTGTCAACTGTACCCCAAAGCTCCAAATTCACCTGCTGTCTCCACACGCTGCCCATGGCTGTTAGATGATGGTGATGAGGCAAAAGAAGAACGCACCTGGGGACAGTCTTGTGTGTGTGTGCTGTTGAGGGTGCACAGTAATGCGGGGCCCAGGAGGCTTCAACTAAGTGTGGTGGACAAGCTTGGATCTGGAGGAGGAGTCTAGGGATCCCTGTGACAGAGTGGAAGGGAATTCTAATGAGAAGGCAGAGCATAAGCCCAGGGCATGGAAGTGAGGGACCACTGGAGGCCCTGCTGAATGGACCAGAGAGCTGGAATCCCAGTGCATTGATCCCATCACCTTCTAATGGAATGGATGAGAAAACTCTGGAATAGTAAATATTTCCTTAGTTAAACATAGTGTTTCTTTTTAACTAATTGCTAGTGCATATGTATGTTCATGCGCTAGTAATTTTATACACATACACATACACACACATTAATATATAAACAATGATGTTGCCTACACACATTTGGTAATAATGCAGGCTTGCTAATTTCACTTCATCTTTCTTTTCTTTCTTTTTCTTTTTCTTTCTTTCTTTCTTTTTCTTTCTTTCTTTCTTTACTTTCTTTCTTCTTTCTCTCTCTCTTTCTTTCTTTCTCTCTCTCTCTCTGTCTCTTTCTTTCTTTCTTTGATGGAGTCTCATTTTGTCACTGTGTCACCCAGGCTGGAGTGCAGTGATGTGATCTCTGCTCACTGCAATCTCCACCTCCTGGGTTCAAACAATTCTCCTGCCTCAGCCTCCCAAGTAACTGGGACTACAGGTGCATGCCACCACACCTGGCTAATTTTTTGTATTATTAGTTAGGATGGGCTTCCATCATGTCAGCCAGGATGGTCTCACTCTGCTAACCTCAGGATTCACCTGCCTCAGTCTCCCAAAGTGCTGGGATTACAGGTGTGAGCCAACGTGCCCAGCCTCATGTTTCTATTTTTAACAGTCCTGAATGGTGTACATATTGTGAATGCATCCTTTGTGTTTTGGGGGATCCAGTTTAAACAGTGCTCTGTGAGAATCCCACGAGCTTAGTGAGGCTGGGGGAGCTCTTTTTTATCTCACTTCCCCACTGGCCTGAGGCAGTGTTAGCACTGAGGCTGCTGTCCCATGCTGAACGTCCTCATGCTGGTGCCCAGTGATGATCAGAGAGGTTGTGTTTCCTGACTTGGATGCAGAGACTCTCTGAGATCACCGGGGGCCCATTGTTAGTCCTGTGGGATAGGAGTTTGGGAGCGTGGCCCTGGTGCTGCTGCAGCCAAGCTGTTCCCTAGTTGCCAATATTGTTGCTGTTCCCAGTGCAGGTGAGTGTGGCCATCTGTCTCAAGCCTTTGGACACTGAGGATGATTGAGTCAGCCCCGCCTGGACCGCTGACACTGCAAGGGTGACAGAGAAGAATGTGAGAGCAGGATCAGAATCATTATTATTCCATTAGTGGGCTGGCTTGTGGGCAGTATTTCTGCGGGGGTGGAAGGGCAGCCACCTGATGTCTGGACAGCTTCTCTTTCTATGTGTTTGCTTACCTGGACTCTAGGTTGCTATTGGCTGATTCTCCCAGTTCTGGGTTTTCAAGGGGAGAGGGGCCAA
>PVKV010038717.1:0-13671 GCA_004027835.1 Alouatta palliata | reverse complement strand
ACCCTAAACCCTAACCCTAACCCTAACCCTAACCCTAACCCTAAACCCTAACCCTAACCCTACCCTAATCCTAACCCTAACCCTAACCCTAACCCTACCCCTACCCCTACCCCTACCCCTAACCCTAACCCTAAACACTAACCCTAACCCTAACCCTAACCAAAACGCGAACCGTATCCAAATGGGTGCTGGATGCCATCCACCTGCCCCATATTGAAAACGTGATCCTGGGAGACAGAGTGGACTAGCATGGTTGGTCACCAGCTGCCTGGAGTCCAGATCAACCCATGGGCATTTGTGCAGTGTCTGGCGCCACCTGGTGGACATTTCAATGCACTTCCCCGGAGTTTCATCGCTGGCGTTTGAGCTGCCTGTTGGGCGCCTCCTGGTGGACTTTCCATGTACTTTCTTCGGAGTTTCATCGCTGGTGTTTGAGCTTTGTGTCTGACGCCACCTGGTGGACTTTATATGTACTTTCCCGGGAGTTCCATTGCGGGCGTTCGCGCTGGGTGTTGGGCACCACCTGGTGGACTTTCCATGAACTTTCCTCAGAGTTCCATGGTGGACGTTCGCGCCGGGTGTTGGGCTTTCCATGTACTTTCCCTGACTTCCACAGGGGGCTCTGTTCCCAGGACAGGGACACCCACCATCGCCTCCACATGCAATCTTGTCACTGCAAGGGGACCAGAGTTTCTCTCTCCTGAAAATTTAAGAGCTCGTAAAAGCCTACAACCTGAACCTCCTTCCAGTGAGTCCTGTTAAAAACGAAGACTTTTCAGGACAGATATGAAATGGGTGTCTCAGGCAAAATGGTCCTGGCGACCACATATTTCGGGAGGAAACATGTTCTGGGACCACCCTCTGTGGAACTTTCCACAGTGGCTCTGGCTGGGAAGAGGGCAGGGGGGGCAGGGGGGGCAGTGGGGGCAGGAGGCTGAGTGTGAGTCCTAGCAGACAGTGTCCTGCAGGATGTGCAGACTGAACCAAAGACCATAAAGAAACTGTGCTGGACCCGACCAATCAGTTAACATGCTAGCCTGATGATGACAGAGCTGGTCTATCACTCATCACACATTTCTTTCTTTTTTGTTTTCCGTTTTTGTTTTTTTGTTTTGCTTGGGGGTTTTGTTTTTGTTTTTTGGGAAAGGATCTTGCTTTGTTGCCCAGGCTGGAGAGAAGCCTTGGCCCCCTGGGCTCAAGTAATCCTGCTGCATCAGCCTCTGAGTAATTCGAACTGCATGATTAAGTTTTGGATGTTTTCGTATATACACAGTCTCACTATGTTTCCTCTGGTCTCAAACTCCTGGGCTGAAGGAATCCTCCTGCCTTGGCTTCTTAAAGCATCAGGATTATAGCTGCATCTACCATGTTTGGCCTCTGCACTCATTTCTTTCACAGTCCTCTGACCATGCGAGGTGGTCAAGGATCACAGGCCTAGGCCTTCTGGATCTGGTTAGCACACCAGGGTCCTGCCGGGCTGGTTCACTGTCCATGGCAGGAGGATGCAAGATGCAAGGTGCAGAATGGTGGCCTGCTGGCAGGAGGTGGAGGGCCCATGGGCAGGGACTGGTCTGTGTACACTAACTGGCTGTACTCCACGGATCTGGAAAGACCAGTGTGGTGGGAGAAAACTGCACATGCACGAGCTGGGAAGTCAGCTGCAGCCAGGAGCACCTGGGCCCAGATTCCTCCCCAGGTAGGCAGCCCCACCAAGGCCTGCCAGGTGTCTTGAGGTACCCTCCCTGCTGAATGCACACACTCTGCTCTGCTCTCCCAAGCGAAATGTAGTCAGGTCAGAATAGGACACAGATTGAAGACCACTTGGAAATATGGGTCCTATAGGTTTCTTCCTGTCCGTCCTTGACAGCCAGAGTGCTCTCTCTCTTCTTGCAGAACTCAGCACAGAGCTCTCCAAACACAAGAAGCTCTCCATGGACCTGCAGGGCTACACCACCCCAGCCCCGCAGGTCCTTCCCTCTCCTCAGATGGAGCTGGGGGCCAAACTCCGGACCTGTGCAGCTGCACTTCCTTGGGACAATGAGCTACTTCCAGAAAAAGTCATCAGGTCCACAATGAAAGGGGAAAATGGAATGAAGACACACCACAGGGGCCAACCACATTCTCAGCAGGGTTCAAGCATGACACAGGAAGAACACAGGAGACTTTGATGTCATGTCCTGGAGACCCTCCAGTGACTGCCAAGCCCTGGGCTAAGCCCTCCTTTTCTGCCCAGCTCAAAGACAATTACTGTGCCAGCAGAAAGTTGACCTCTTGATCGCAGCTTCCCAGTTAGGAAAACTTTCTTCTCTGTCACACCGAGGGAGTGCGGCCTTGGGACTGGAGTGGTGCTTTCTGAGGAAGGCACACAGTGCAGGGTGGAGACTGTGGTGAACTGGAGGTTTTGGTGTGGGTTCCTATGAGTGGGACAAGAGAGCAGCCTGTGGCCACACTGCCCCAAGGCAGCCCGACCTCATAGGCTGCCTTCTAAGAATTGACTGGGGAGTCTGGGAATGGCAGTTGGTGATTGCCAGGATGTAGGGGTCCTCTTGTATCTGTGTTGCACATCAGGACACTGTCCTTCGGCAAGATTGGCCAAGGCTCAGTCCCCTTTGTCACAATCATCTCCTGCTATTACCATGAAACAGTGAGGTCCCCTTTGTCACAATCATCCTCTGCTATTACCATGAAACTGTGAGGTCCCCTATGTCATGCTCAACCCCACTATTACCATGAAACAGTGAGATCCCCTTTGTCACAGTAATCCCCGCTACTACCATGAAACAGTGAGGTCCCCTTTGTCACAGTCATCCCCGCTACTACCATGAAACAGTGAGATCCCCTTTGTCACAGTCATCCCTGCTATTACCATGAAACAGTGAGGTGCTTTCAAAAGCATGATTGGTGTCATTCTAGAGAGAGTATAAGGAAAAACAATGGAAGAAAGCCACAAACCTCTAAATAAACACAAGGTAGGGGCTAATCTGTCCACCCCCACGGTCTGGTGAGACTAAAAGGGGAACAACCTCAAGGGTCTCTGTGCACTTCCCGAGGCCTTTCATGTGACAACAGTAACTGGGCACTCCTGCTTCTCATGGTCCAGGCCACACATGGCCACCTCCTCTAGGAGTGCTGCCACTCCTCAGGCCCCCTCTCTGTCTCTGTCCTTCAGGAACTCTCCTTTTGGCTATTTTTGGGGGCTGGATTCAGGGCTGGGTGGATGGGTGGCTTCAGGTCTTTGGAGACAGGTCACCTTTGCTTGGCTGGTGCTGCTGGGCACCATGGTGACTCAGGGTGTGTTGGGCAGGTTGGGTCTGGGGAGGTGGGCAGCGCTTAATGCTACTGACATGTAAGATCCACAAAGGACTAAAAATCTTCTTTAATAGGTATTTTCTCTCAGTTAGGAAAACCATTTTTCAGTACACCAGGAAATATTCTGAATGGCTTAGAAAGTGAAATTATAAGGCAAATAAAGCTCTGACTGATAACAAAACACGAATGACTCTCAAAAACATGATTCTAAGTGAAAGAAGCTAGACATTAAAGGCCATGTACATTAAAGGCCATGTATTCTGGATATTTCACCACCCCAGCCTGGGTGACAGAGCCACAGCCTGTCTCAAAAAAAAAGAAAAGCATATATTATTCTGCATGCTCTGTTTGGTTCAGGCACTGCTAACCTTTGTTAGAGATTGGTGAAGACCACCAAAGGAAGATTGGATAAACCATGAGTTATTCAGTGTTTCCTCTAGCAAGGGTGTCAGCCACCACTTGTCTATGGGTGGGGACTCAAAGGCCGAGAGGACTGGGGAGGCTTCCTGATTAAAAAAAGGTGGCACATCCTGATTCGAGGTGTAGCTGAGAAAGCTGGAGGGGACTGACTGGAAGACAGCATCCTAGGTGATTGATTACGGAAACATATTTGACTTTCCTCACCTTGAGTGTAAGGTTGAAGAGGGATTTGAAATGAGGGAAGCTGTCAGTCCGTGATTAGCTCCTAACTGCCTGGGACTGATGGCTGCAGAGGTTGTGGTCTGGCTTCTGGGCTGGTTGCTGCAGGTTGTGGGTCTCAGCCTCCAGGGCTGGAGCTGGCAATTCCCCTGTTCCTTTGTGGCTTTTGAAATTTCTGCAAACAGAAATCCCTCCTTTGTCATTTTCAATCAGTGTGTACTTTTGGAGGACAAAATTTAGTGGTTTTATAAGAACTAACAACAACAGTAAAGGTTTTAATAACAGGTTAAAAAAGGTTTTAATAACAACAATGACAGTAATGATGATTACTGCACAAACATGGAGATTTTATCACCTCTCAACTTGGATCCCACAATAAATATAAATACTGCAGCTCACCTGGTATAAAACTGGCTGCCATGCCCAGGTAAAGAGGCACATACCTGTAATTCCAGCACTTTGGGAGGGTGAGGCTGGTGGATCACTTGATCACAGGAGTTGAAGACCAGCCTGGGCAATACAGTGAGACCTAGACTCCACAAAAAATAAAATATTAAAATTAGCCAGGGTTGGTGGTGTGTGCCTCTAGTCCCACTTAGGTGGAAGGATTGCTTGATCCTGGGAGAGGAGGTTGCAGTGAGTGGAGAGTGTGCCCACCCCCCTGCCTCAAACAACAACAACAAAAGACGTGGCAGCCAGGTGATGCCCAGCAGCCATTCCTGACGTCTCTGGGAGGGATCCGTTTAACTCCAGGGGGGAAGGCACATCACCGGCTGCCAGACATCCTCCTGGTCCACCTCTGCTGGCTTTTCCTGGCCTGGGGCATTTTACCCAACCACTATGCATGCAGAAATCATTCTTTGTCTCTAAAAGGGAGGACTTGGAAAATACCTGAGAGGCACCTCCCAGGGCCAGACCCTGTGAGAGACAGTGACCAGGTACATTTGCCAGAGACAACACAGGAAGGTGGCCTCTGAGGGAGGCTCCTGTGGCTGCTCAGCTGGCTGGGCCACCACTGCAAGGCACGCAGGAGCACAGCAGCACTGCTGCAACCACAATGCTGGTAGTGCCACCGCCATGCAGGACCACACGTGCACTGGCCACCCTGGCCAATCCGCTCCCCAGGTATGCCTTGGCAGTTCAGCAATGTCCTTCCATGAGTGGATGGTTAGATGGGTAGTGGAGGGAAAGAGGGCTTTGGAGAGATACAGTGGAAGGGGAATGTGTTTGACTCAGTGATGAACTTTATGACGTGGCCAACACAATGGAACAACCTGGAAGGAGTTAGAAGACTCTGGAAGGGTTTTGGACCAGGTTACTTGCTGCCCAGGAGATAATTACATTAGACAGTAAAACTGGGGCCCAACCAAGTGGAGGAAGAAGAACAAGATCTTACTATTGGATTATTTTTTTCCCTTTATTTCAATCATAGTCCCCTCATCAAAATATTACCGGTTGGCACTTCATATAATGTAATCATAGTTTTTGTGAAAACAAAAGGATTATGCCCCACTAATAAAATACAAATGATTTTAAAATACTTTATCACAGATTCCTTTTTTTGAAATGTATATTAGGGATGTATATTTTATAAATATTTAATAACTCTACTATGTACATATAAATACAAAATAAAATAAAGCCTATTATATAAATACAACTACAAATAAAGAGCAGAGCCTCTCAGCTGTGTCTTCTGGAATTTTTGAGAAGGTTACCAAGATGAAGTGTAGAGCACCAGCTATGCAGTGCAGGCACATGTATGCATTGGTACGGGTACAATTTTAAATATAATTTTGATCTGACACAAATTCACATATAAACGTTTTTGTTTTAGTTTTTTTGAGGCAGGGTCTCACTCTGTTACCCAGACTGGAGTGCAGTGGCACGATGTTAGCTAACTGCAACTTCTGCCTCCCAGGCTCAAGCAGTTCTCCTGTCTTAGCTTCCTGGCCAAGCTCGCTTGCAGCCACACATTCACATGCACACACACACACACACACACACACATGCTCATGTAACCCACACTTCCTAGTTCAGATCACACAAACCCTCTCACCTTCAGTGAGGTCTGTAAAATGGGTCAGGGGTGTAACATGGACCCATGGATGCTGCAAACTGCTGAGATGACATTTTCCTGAGAAGAATCATCTGAAACCACTTTGGACACAGCATCCCAGTGCCTGTGCAAACCCCCTCAGGCCTCTCGGTGCATCTGCAAGCTGCTGTGCATGGTCCCTACATAGTGAACCTCAGGATGCCACGGGCACCAACCAGAGCCACAGCAACCCCAGGATGCCAGATGACTTTGTCCCTCCTGGATGCGCTCCAGCCCTGCACCCTCTGCCCCAGCCCCACCTGCCTGGCCCACAAGCACCACAGGCTCTGGCTTGGGTTTGGCTTAGGTTTGTCCACAGTGCCCAGAAAGCCTGTGCCAGTCCATTTTCACATTGTTATAAAAGAACACCCGAGGCTGGGTAAAGTGTAAAGAAAGGAGGTTTAAGGCCGGGTGCAGTGGCTCACACCTGCAATCCCAGCACTTTGGGAGGCCAAGGCGGGTGGATCACAAGGTCAGGAGATGGAGACCATCCTGGCTAACATGGTGAAACCTGTCTCTACTGAAAAGACCAAAAAAAATTAGCTGGGTGTGGTGGTGCACGCCTGTAGTCCCACCTACTGCGGAGGCTGAGGTAGGAGAATCATTTCAACCTGGGTGGCAGAGGTTGCAGTGAGCCAAGATCACGCCACTGCACTCTGGCTTGGGTGACAGAGTGAGACTCCGTCTCAACAACAACAACAAAAAAAAAAGAAAAAGAAAAGAAAGGAGGTTTAACTGGCTTACAGTGCTGCAGGCTGCACAGGAAGCCTGGCTCCTGGTGAGGCCTCAGGAAGCTTCCGTGGGTGGTGGAACAGGAAGGGAGCCCTCATTTCACAAGGTGAGAGTTGGAGCAAGAGGGGGTAGGTACCAGGCTCTTTAAACCACAGGTAAAGCCCAGCCCAGTCCATGCCTGGATTTCGTCCTTGTGAAACCCTGAGCAGGGACGCAGCCCCTCACTGCTGGCACACGGAGCTGTGGGTGATGAATGTGAGCTGCTGTGGCTGAGTCAGGGTCACCGGTTACCCAAGATAAAGAACTAACATGCCTAGTGCCCTCCCCATCCTTGAGTCTCTCTGCAAAGCACACACAAGTTCAACCTCACATTTGTTTGAAATACCAAATGGTTTCTGTTTCCCGACTGGATCAGTAGAGAAGCAGCCATCAAATTCAACCTTGAACAGTAAAAGGGCATCTCTTACTGCCTGCAGGAGGCCTCCTTCCCACACATACACTGGCCGCTCACTTCTCTCCAAGGAAACTTCTTGGTGCCACAGTTCTGCTCCCAAGAGAATTGTCCTCATGTGGCTCTGAAATCCACCTTCTTGCCAATTCTAATTTGTGTAGTGTGTAGGCCTTTAAGCTCCCCAGTACATGAAACCCCAGCCTTCCCTTCCATCAGAAATTCCTCTTGGGCTGAGCCCCACAGGTCCCTGATGTCTCCTGGCTGGTAAAACCATGGAGCCCTCTCTGCCCGGCACTTTGAGTGCAAAAGTGGGTGCTACCAATAAGTAACCTGGGACAACAGATGTAACTTGGATTCTCCCAGACAAATCTGGACATGTGGTTACTCTATTAAATAGGAGAACTCAGATTAGAGGGAGAGGGAAAATTGGAGAGGAGAATGAAACTATCACCATCTCCATATTTATTTTCAAGAAATGCATAATTTTTGGCAATAAGAGTAGAATAAAAATGAAATTAAAAATGCAGGTATAAAACAAACATTCTTAACAATGTATGCTAATCGATGTTCGGTTAGGGTTACAGAAACCTCGTGCTAAGAAATTCTGTGTTTAAATATCAAGCAGATTTCAGACCACCAGGATTCTTCTCCGTTTGAAATAAACAAAATCCAACTAATTTAATTTTTTTGTTTTCAACCAGGACACAGAAGCAATTCACTCAACAATGTCACTCTTTTCAGCAATGCTCCATTTCCCCAAACAAAACCGGCAACATACAGCTCTAGTCCCTGAAAAGGCAATTCATTTACTAATTTGATTTTGGTTTGCAATAAAAACAAATTAATTACCTCAGTGTCTACTGCTGAAAGTCAGAAGTAATCTATCCAATAATCTTATTTGGATTTGAAATAGAAAATTAATTGAATTTCCCTCTAAAATCCCACAGCAATTTTAATACCTTCATTCTATTTTACAAGCATATTAAACATCCCAGTTCTGTTCCAAAAAGTTTTACATAGACAGCAATATCTATGCCTCTGGAATTTGAACAGAATCCAAAATTCCAGGTCAATGTCCACTTATTACATTCTTTTATCATTACCATCACCATCATCACCACCATCACCGTCATCAGGATCAAAACAATCTAAAAACATGTCTTTTGATCTCAGCAGGGACTGTACAGTGGAGACTTTCCACATGGTCAACAAATACATGAATAGATGTTAAACCTCACCAGCCTCACACCTGTAGGCTGGGGAAGACGGTCCTCTCTGGGTCTCTCAGGTTCCTGTACTGAAGAAGCAATGGCTGCCTTTCCCCAGACTATATTTGTAAGAATGCTTTCACAGTAAGAAGAGTAGCCAGACACAACAGTGCACAGCAAAAGTACTGTGCTAAGAGTCAGAACAGCGGCTGTCCGTACAGGGAAGTGACAGGAGGAGAGTGAGGATGTGTTTGGGGTGCGACGTGCCCTGTGTCTTGCTGTGTGTGCTGGTCACAGGAGTGTGCTTATTTTGTGAAAATCCATGAGCCTGTGGACTCGTGAGTTGTGTGAGAACAGCAGGGGAAGGACCTGCCCCCATGATTCAGTCACCTCCCAGCAGGTCCCTCCCCCAACACGAGGGAATTCAAGATGAGATTTGGATGGGGACACAGCCAAACCACATCAGTGATGTTCGTGTGTTTTGCCCATTTAAAAACTTTGGATTGCTTGGCTTAAAAATTTTTTAATTGATTTTTGACAAGTCCTGTGTCAGAGACTGTAAATGTTCTTCTACCTGTGACTCTCTTACTGTCGAATTAATGAGATGCTGTTAGTTTCAACTAAGTCTGACTCACATTTATCCCTTTTTTAATTATGTCTTTTTGTATCTTGTTTAAGAAATCTTGCTACTGTGAAGTTGTGAATACTTCCTCCTACAAAGTTCTTATTCTGCTTTTCCCCTCACTCTTTCCATCCTATATTTCAGCTGCATTATTTTTACCATTGCAGGACACAACTTTTACAGCAGTGCTTCTATTCATATTACCATCCGTGTTTTAGGCTCAGTTCTACATTCAAATATACAATGAACACCATTTTACATTTTTCCAATTTCCCCAATGATCTGATCTCTTCCTCAAAACTATTTCTATGGAAAATCACTCCCTGAACAATTAAACACCAAAATTATTTTTTCTTTTGATAGCCTGAATGAAATGTCAATGGCTGGACAGACTTACTTCCTGTGTGCTTTTAAAAACTGCTCTGTGCTGACGCCTCACTGTGCACCTGCTCTAGAGCCACAGGGTGCTGGCCTCACCTCCTTGTCTTTACACTGAATGTGCTCTTCTTGCCTACAGACCCAAAGGCAGCTTTCCTTTTCTGTTTTGTGGTTGTTTTATGGGAGAACATTGTGTGACCTAAAATTTATGATTAGCATTTTCGGTTTTCTTTATCCAGTTGTGTGAAGATTATTTAATTACATATTTTTTGAGATGGAGTTTCCCTCTTGTCACCCAGGCTGGAGTGCACTGGTGTGATCTTGGCTCACCACAACCTCTGCCTTCCAGTTTCAAGCAATTCTCCTGCCTCAGCCTCCCAAGTAGCTGGGATTACAGGCATATGCCACCACATCTGTTTAATTTTGTATTTTTAGTAGAGACAGGGTTACTCCATGTTGGTCAGGCTGGTCTCAAACTCCCAACCTCAGGTGATCCACCCACCTCAGCCTCCCAAAGTGCTGAGATTACAGGCTTGAGTCACCACGCCCGGCCACCTTTTTTTTCTACTTCTAGGAATTTTGTAGACAGTTTTAAAAAGACCTGTCACTGTGGCAATCGCTTATTCAGTGGTAATATTTCCAAGAGCATGAGCTCTGTGGAGAACTGTGTGATCATGGTGAAAGAACTTCTTATGTCTACATCCACACCAGTGCAGCCCTAAATCAACAAAAACAACTGCTCCTGTCCAGTACCACAACCTTGCAGCCCTTAAACAACAAAATGAACTAATCCTGCCCAGGTACACAGCTGTGTGTCCCTCTAACAACAAAAAGAACTGCTCCTGCCCAGGTACACAGATGTGCAACCCTAAAGAAAAAAAAAACAGCTCCTGCCCAGACCCACAGCTGTGAGGCCCTCAAACAACGAAAAGAACTGCTACTGCCCAAGTCCACAGATGTGCGTCCCTCAGAAAACAAAAAGAACTGCTTCTCCCCAGCTCCATAGCTGTGTAGGCCTCAAACAACAAAAAGAACTACTCCTGCGCTGGTCAACAGTTGTTTCTACCTCAGACAACAAAAAGAAGCACTCCTGACGCGGTCAATAGCTGTGAGGCAATCAAACAACAAAAAGAGCTGCTCCTGCCGAAGTCAACAGCTGTGTGGCACTCAAACAACAAAAAGAACTGCTACAGCGCAGGTCCACAGCTGTGCATCTCTCAGAAAAGAAAAAGAACTGCTTCTGCCCAGGTCCACCGCTGTGTGTCCCTCTAACAACAAACAGAACTGCTTCTTACCAGGTCCATATCTGCATACACCTCAAACAACAAAAAGAACTACTCCTGCCCAGGTCAACAGCTGTTTGTACCTCAAACAACAAAAAGAACTGTTCCTGCCGAGGTCAACAGCTGTGTAGCACTCAAACAACAGAAAGAACTGCTCCTGCCCAGGTATATAGCTGTCTGGACCTAAAACAAGAAGAAGAACCACTACTGCCCAGGTCAACAGCTGCTTGTCCCTCAAAGAGCAACAAGAACTGCCCCTCATGAGGTCCGCAGCTGTGTGGCCTTCAAACAACAAAAAACTATGCCTACCCAGATAAACAGGTGCCTGGACCTCAAACAACAAAAAGAACAACTCATCCCAGGGTTAACAGTTGTTTGTCCCCATAACAACAAAAGAGCGGCTTCTGTTCAGGTCCACAGCTGCACAGCTCTCAGACAACAAAAACAACTGCTCCTGCCCATCTCCACGGCTGCATGGCCCTGAAACAACTAAAACAACTTCTCATGTCTACATCCACAGCTGTGCAGCTCTAAAACAACAAAAACAACTGCTACTGTACAGAAACACAGCTGTGCAGCCCTTAAACAACAAAATGAACTGCTCCTGCCCAGACCCACAGCTGTGAGGCCCTCAAACAAAAAAAAAAGAACTGCTACTGCCCAGGTCCACAGCTGTGCATACCTCAGACAACAAAGAGAACTGCTCCTGCCTACTTCCACTGATGCACGGCCCTGAAACAATTAAAACAACTTGTCTAGGTCCACACCTGTGCAGCCTTCAAATAACAAAAAGAACTGCTCCTGTCAAGGTCGATAGCTGTGCAGCACTCAAACAACTCAAACAACAAAAAGAACTGCTCCTGTCCAGTTCGACAGCTGTGCGTCCCTCAGGCAACAAAAATAACTGCTACTGTCCCGGTCCACAGCAGTGCAGCCTTAAAACAACAAAAAGAACTACTCCTGCCGCTGTCAACAGCTGTGTGGCACTCAAACAACAAAAAGAACTGCTACTGCCCAGGTCTATAGCTGCCTGGACCTAAAACAACAAGAAGAACTACTACTGCCCAGGTCAACAGCTGTTAGTAACTCAAGCAACAAAAAGAACTACTCCTACCGCTGTCAACAGCTGTGTGACACTAAAACAACAAAAAGAACTGCTACAGCGCAGGTCTACAGCTGTGCGTCCCACAGACACGAAAAAAGACTGCTTCTGCCGAGGTCCACAGCTGTGTGTCCCTCTAACAACAAAAAGAACTGCTCCTTCTCAGCTCCATAGCTCTGTAGACATCAAAAAAAAAAGCACTACTCCTGCCCAAGTCAAGAGTTGCATGTTACTCAAAGAGCAACAAGAACTGCTTCTGTCCCGGTCCACAGCAGTGCAGCCCTCAAACAACAAAAAGAACGGCTCCTGCCGAGGTTTACAGCTGTGCAGCTCTCAGACAACAAAAAGAACTGCTCCTGCCCATCTCCATGGCTGCAGGGCCCTGAAACAACCAAACCAAATTCTCATGATTAGATCCACAGCTGTGTGGCACTAAAGAAAAAAAAGCTCCTGCCCAGGCCCACAGCTATGAGGCAATCAAACAACAAAAAGAACAGCTACTGCCCAGGTCCACAGCTGTGCGTCCCTCAGACAACAAAAGTAACTGCTTCTTCCCAGGTAAACAGCTGTGTGTCCCTCTGACAACAAAAAGAACTGCTCCTTCCCAGGTCCATAGCTGTGTAGACCTGAAACAACAAAAAGAACTACTCCTGCAGAGGTCAACGGCTGTTAGTCCCTCAAACAACAAATGGAACTGCTCCTTGGAGTTCCACAGCAGTGCAGCCTTGAAACAGCAAAAAGAACTGCTCCAGCCAAGATCTAAAGCTGCCTGGACCTCAAACAACCAAAAAAACTACTCCTCCTCAGGTTAACAGTTGTTTGTCCCTCAAACAACAAAAAGAACTGCTCCTGCCGAGGTACACAGCTGTGTGTCCCTCTAACAACAAAAAGAACTGCTTCTGCTGAGGTACACAGCTGTGCTGCCCTAAAGAAAAACCAGAACTGCTCCTGCTCAGGCCCACAGCTCTGCGGCACTCAAACGACAAAAAGAACTGCTCTGGCCCAGTTCGACAGCTGTGCGTCCCTCAGACAACAAAAAGAACTGCTCCTTCCCTGGTCCATAGCTGCGTGGACCTGAAACAACAAAAAAGAACTGCTTCTGCCCAGGTCCACAGCTGTGTGTCCCTCTAACAACAAAAAGAACTGCTTCTTCCCAGTTCCATATCTGCATACACCTCAAAAAACAAAAAGAACTACCCCTGCCCAGGTCAAAAGCTGTTTGTACCTCAAACAATAAAAAGAACTGCTCCTGCCCAGGTCTGTAGCTGCCAGGACGTCAAACAACAAAAACAACTACTCCTGCCCAGGTCAACAGCTGTTAGTCGCACAAAAAAAGGAATTGCTCCTGCCCAGGTCCACAGCTGTGCGGCTCTCAGACAACAAAAAGAACTGCTCCTGCCCATCTCCACGGCTGCATGGCCCTGAAGAAACTAAAACAACCTCTCATGTCTGCATCCACTGCTGTGCAGCCCTAAATCAACAAAAACAACTGCTCCTGTCCAACACCACAGCTGTGCAGCCCTTAAACAACAAAATGAACTAATCCTGCCCAGGTCCACAGCTGTGTGTCCCTCTAACAACAAAAAGAACTGCTTCTTCCCAGTTCCATATCTGCATACACCTCAAACAACAAAAAGAACTACTCCTGCCGAGGTCAACAGCTGTGTGGCACTCAAACAATCAAAAGAACTGCTACAGACCAGGTCCACAGCTGTGCATCCCTCAGACAAGAAAGAGAACTGCTTCTGCCCAGGTCTACAGCTGTGTGTCCCTCTAACAACAAAAAGAACTGCTTCTTCCCAGGTCCATATCTGCATACACCTCAAACAACGAAAAGAACTACTCCTGC
>PVKV010038716.1:0-13672 GCA_004027835.1 Alouatta palliata | reverse complement strand
AAAAAAAAAAAAAAAAAAAAAAAAAAAAAAAAAAGAGAAAAAAAAAAAAAAAAGGGGGGTCTGAGGCAGGCTCGGCCGGTCCCACCCCCACAAAAAACAGCAATCTGAAACCCTCTGGATTGAGAGTTTGACAGCAAGCACAGCTGAACCCGGCACAGTCCAGCTCTGTGGGGGAGGGGCGTCCGCCATTACAGAGGTAGTCCACCACTACGGAGGTAGTTTGCCATTGCCGAAGCAGCCCCGCCATTACCGAGGCAGCCCGCCATTACAGAGAGAGTCTGCCATTACAGAGGTGGGCCGCCATTGCTGAGGCAGTTCTAACTATACCCGTATAAACAGGACTGCAGGGAAGTTCACATGGCAGTGGGGCAGAGCCCACAGCAGCTCAGCAAAGCCTCTGCAGGCAGACAGTGACTAGGCTGCCTCCTCGCTGGGCAGGGCAGCCCTGAATAAGAGTCAGCAGAACCACAGAAACTCATCAATAAAGCCCTAACTCCCCAGGACAGAGGACCTGAGGGAAAAACAAAAAGGTGTTTATGAGTTCTGCTGCAGCAGACTTAAACGTACCTGACCAGCAGCTCTGAATGAAAAACAGAGCTCACAGCTCAGCACTTGAGCTCCTATAAAGCACAGACTGTCTCCTCAAGCAGCTCCCTGACCCCCGTATATCCAAAGAGTCACCTCATAAAGGAGCGCTCAGACTGACATTTGGCAGGTATCTTTCTGGGGCAAAGATAGCAGAAGAAGAAACTGGCAGCAACCCTTACTGTTCTGCAGCCACTGCAGGTGATCCCCAGGCAAACAAGGCCTGCAGTGGACCTCAGCAGTCCTACAGCAGAGGGGCCTGAATGTTAGAAGGAAAACTAAGAAACAGAAAGGAATAACTTCATCATCAACAAACTAGATGTACACTCAGAGACCCCATCTGAAAGTCAACAACTACAAAGACGACAGGTAGATAAATCCACAAAGATAGGAAGAAACCAGCACAAAAAGGATGAAAACACCCAAAACCAGAATGCCTCTCCTCCTCCAAGGGATCACAACTCGTCACCAGCAAGGGAACGAGGCTGGATAGAGAATGAGACTGACGAATTGACAAAAACAGGCTTCAGAAGGTGGGTAATAAGAAACTTCTCTGAGCTAAAAGAACATGTTCTAACCCAATGCAAAGAAACTAAGAACCTTGAAAAAAGGGTTTGACAAAATGCTAACAAGAATAAACAGCGTAGAGAGGAATATAAGTGAATTGATGGAGCTGAAAAACACAACACGAGAACTTTGCAAAACATACACAAGTTTCAACAGCCGAATTGACCAAGCAGAATAAAGGATATCAGAGGTCAAAGATCAACTCAATGAAATAAACAAGAAGGCAAGATTAGACAAAAAAGGGTAAAAAGAAATGAACAAAGTCTCCAAGAAATATGGGACTATGTGAAAAGACCTAATCTACGTTTGATACGTGTACCTGAATGTGACAGAGAGAATGAATCCAAGCTGGAAAACACTCTTCAGGATATTACCCAGGAAAACTTCCCCAACCTAGGAAGGCAGGCCAATATTCTAGTCCAGGAAATACAGAGAACACCACAAAGATATTCCTCAAGAAGAGCAACACCAAGGCACATAATCGTCAGATTCACCAGGGTGGAAATGAAGTAGAAAATGCTAAGGGGAGCCAGAGAGAAAGGTTGGGGTACCCACAAAGGGAAGCCCATCAGACTCCCAGTGGATCTCTCAGCAGAAACCATACAAGCCAGAAGAGAGTGGGGGCCAACATTCAACATCCTTAAGGAAAAGAACTTTCAACCCAGAATTTCATATCCAGCCAAATTAAGCTTCATAAGCAAAGGAGAAATAAAATCCTTTACGATCATGCAATTACTCAGAGATTTTATCACCACCAGGCCTGCTTTACAAGAGCTCCTGAAAGAAGCACTAAACACAGAAAGGAACAACCAGTACCAGCCACTCCAAAAACGTACCAAATGGTAAAGAACGACACAATGAAGAAATTGCATCAACTAACGGGCAAAACAGCAAGCTAGCATCAAAATGGCAGGATCAAATTCACACATAACAATATTAACCCTAAATGTAAATGGGCTAAACACCCCAATCAAAACACAGAGACTGGCACATTGGATAAAAAGCCAAAACCCATTGGTGTGCTCTGTCCAGGAAACCCATCTCAAATGCAAGGATACACAAAGGCTCGAAATAAAGGGATGGAGGACGATTTACCAAGCAAACGGTAAGCAAAAAAAAGCAGGAGTTACAATTCTAGTCTCTGATAAAATAGACTTTAAACCAACAAAGATCAAAAGAGACAAAGAAGGACATTACATAATGGTAAAAGGATCAATGCAACAAGAAGCACTAACGATCCTAAATATATATGCACCCAATACAGGAGCATGTAGATACATAAGGCAAGTTCTTCATGACTTACAAAGAGACTTAGACTCCCACACAATGATAGTGGGAGACTTTAACCTCCCACTGTCAATATTAGACAGATCAACGAGACAGAAAATTAACAAGGATATCCAGGACTTGAACTCAGACCTGGACCAAGCAAATCTAATAGACATTTACAGAACTCTCCACCCCAAATCCACAGAATATACATTCTCCTCAGCACCACATCACACCTACTCTAAAACTGACCACATAATTGGAAGTAAATCACTCCTCAGCAAATGCAAAAGAATAGAAATTGTAACAAACAATCTCTCAGACCACAGTACAATCAAGTTAGAACTCAGACTTCAGAAACTAACTCAAAACCGCACAGCTTCATGGAAACTGAACAACTGGCTCTTGAATGTTGACTGGATAAACAATGAAATGAAAGCAGAAATAAAGATGTTCTTCGAAACCAACGAGAACAAAGACACAACATACCAGAATCTCTGGGACACATTTAAAGCAGTGTCTAGAGGAAAATATATAGCAATAAATGCCCACATGAGAAGCAAGGAACGATCTAAAATTGACACCCTATCGTCAAAATTGAAAGAGCTAAAGGAACAAGATCAAAAAAACTCAAAACCTAACAGAAGAGAAGAAATAACTAAGATGAGAGAAGAACTGAAGGAGATAGAGACACAAAAAAAACGCTTCAAAACGTCAATAAATCCAGAAGCTGGTTTTTTGAAAAGATCAACAAAATAGACAGATCACTACTAAGACTAATAAAAAAAAGAAAAGAGAGAAAAATCAAATAGATGCAATAAAAGACGACAAAGGGGATATCACTACAGATTCCACAGAAATACAAAACATCATCAGAGATTATTACAAACAATTCTATGCGCATAAACTAGTAAACCTGGAAGAAATGGATAAATTCCTGGACACTTGCATCCTCCCAAGCCTAAACCAGGAAGAAGTCGAAACCCTGAATAAACCAATCACAAGGGCTGAAGTTGAGGCAGCAATTAAGAGCCTACCACCCAAAAAAGCCCAGGTCCAGATGGGTTCACAGCCGAATTCTACCAGACATACAAAGAGGAGCTGGTACCATTCCTTCTGAAACTATGCCAAACAATCCAAAAAGAGGGAATCCTTCCCAAATTATTTTATGAGACCAACATCATCCTGATACCAAAACCCGGCAGAGACTCAACAAAAAAAGAAAACTTCAGACCAACATCCATGATGAATACAGATGCAAAAATATTCAATAAAATACTAGCAAACCAATTGCAACAGCACATCAAAAAGCTTATCTACCATGATCAAGTAGGCTTCATCCCAGGGATGCAAGGCTGGTTCAGCATACACAAGTCTATAAACGTAATTGACCACATAAACAGAACCAAAGACAAAAACCACATGATTATCTCAATTGATGCAGAGAAGACCTTTGACAAAATTCAACAGCCCTGTATGCTAAAAACCCTCAATAAACTAGGTATTGATGGAATGTATCTCAAAATAATAAAAGCTATTGATGACAAACCAACAGCCAATATCATACTGAATGGGCAAAAACTGGAAACATTCCCTTTGAAATCTGGCACTAGCCAAGGATGCCCTCTCTCACCACTCCTATTCAATATAGTATTGGAAGTTCTAGCCACAGCAATCAGGCAAGAAAAGAAATAAAGGATATTCAATTAGGAAAGGAGGAAGTCAGATTGTCTCTATTTGCAGACAACATGATTGTATATTTAGAAGACCCCATGTCTCAGCCCAAAATATCCTGAAACTGATAAGCAACTTCAGCAAAGTCTCAGGATACAAAATCAACGTGCAAACATCACAAGCATTCCTATACGCCAATAATGGACTTAAAGAGAGCCAAATCAAGAACAAACTGCCATTCACAATGGCTACAAAGAGAATCAAATACCTAGGAATACAACAAACAAAGAACGTAAAAGACCTCTTCAAGGAGAACTACAAACCACTGCTCAATGAAATAAGAGAGGACACAAACAGATGGAGAAACATTCCATGCTCGTGGTTAGGAAGAATCAATATTGTGAAAATGGCCATACTGCCCAAAGTAATTTACAGATTCAACGCTATCCCCATCAAGCTACCTATGACCTTGTTCACAGAACTGGAAAAAACCACCTTCAACTTCATATGGAACCAAAAGAGAGCCCACATAGCCAAGTCAATTCTAAGCAAAAAGAACAAAGCTGGAGGCATCACACTACCAGACTTCAAACTATACTACAAGGCTACAGTAATCAAAACAGCATGGTACTTGTACCAAAACAGAGATATAGACTAATGAAATAGAACAGAGGCCTTGGAGGCAACACCACACATCTACAACCATCTGATCTTTGACAAACCTGACAAAAACAAGCAATGGGGAAAGGAGTCCCTGTTTAATAAATGGTGCTGGGAAAACTGGCTAGCCATGTGCAGAAAGCAGAAACTGGACCCCTTCCTGACATCTTACACTAAAATCAACTCCAGATGGATCAAAGACTTAAACATAAGACCTAACACCATCAAAACCCTAGAAGAAAATGTAGGCAAAACCATTCAGGATATAGGCATAGGCAAGGACTTCACGACCAAAACACCAAAAGCATTGGCAACAAAAGCCAAAATAGACAAATGGGACCTAATCAAACTCCACAGCTTCTGCACAGCAAAAGAAACAGTCATTAGAGTGAATCGGCAACCAGCAGAATGGGAAAACATTTTTGCAATCTACCCATCTGACAAAGGACTAATATCCAGAATCTACAAAGAACTAAAACAGATTTGAAAGAAAAAAACAAGCCCATTCAAAAGTGGGCGAAGGATGTGAACAGACACTTTATAAAAGAAGACATATATGAGGCCAACAGACATATGAACAAATGCTCATCATCACTGGTCATTAGAGAAATGCAAATCAAAACCACATTGAGATACCATCTCACGCCAGTTAGAATGGTCATCATTAAAAAATCTGGAGACAACAGATGCTGGAGAGGACATGGAGAAATAGCAACACTTTTACACTGTTGGTGGGAGTGTAAATTAGTTCAACCATTGTGGAAGACAGTGTGGCAATTTCTCAAGGACCTAGAAATAGAGATTTCATTTGACCCAGCAATCCCATTACTGGGTATATGTCCAAAGGATTATAAATTGTTCTACTATAACGACACATGCACACAAATGTTCATTGCAGCACTGTTTACAATAGAAAAGACTTGGAACCAATTAAAATGCCCATCGATGATAGACTGGACAGGAAAAATGTGGCACATATACACCATGGAATGCTATGCAGCCATAAAAAAACGATGAGTTCATGTCCTTTGTAGGGACATGGATGAACCTGGAAACCATCCTTCTCAGCAAACTGACACAAGAACAGAAGAGCAAACACTGCATGTTCTCACTCATAGGTGAGTGTTGAACAGTGAGAAAACATGGACACAGGGAGGGGAGCATCACACACTGGGGTCTGTCTGGGGGAAACAGGGGAGGGACAGCTGGGGGTGGGGAGTTGGGGAGAGATAGCATGGGGAGAAATGCCAGATATAGGTGATGGAGAGGAAGGCAGCAAATCACACTGCCATGTGTGTACCTATGCAACAATCTTGCATGTTCTTCACATGTACCCCAAAACCTAAAATGCAATTTAAACAAACAAAAAAAAAAGAATACCCAAGTGGTGAGATGACAGACTAAAGCAACTGAAGAATGCACTGGCTGCCACACTGGCCTGTAATGAAGGTCTTAGACAATTAAGTTCAGATTAAATTAAAGCATTTCTGCCCATTATTCTAGTTAGGTTTGTGTAAGCCTACATGTAACAGAAATTCAATTACAGTATCTTAAGAAAAGATTCTTCTTAAGTAACAAGAAGTCCAGAACAAGGCTCCTTTCACTTCTTCATCAACCATTTTTAGTGCATGGTTTTCTTCTTCATGGTCATAGAAAGCTACCCCATCTCCAGGTATTACATTGATGTTCCCAGCAGAAGAAAGGGAGAAGACACATGTCTTCTAAATGTGATTTTTTTCATAAGGGAAATTATTAATCTCCCAGAATCCTCATCTTGCAGATTTCTGCTTATATCTAATGGGCCAGAACTAGATCACAAAGCCGTTCTTAATTACAGGGGACCCAGGGAATTATGTCTCCTTAAGTGGACACTCTAATTCTCTAAGCACAGTTGGGACTCTGTTACAAAGGGAAATGGGGAGACTTCATACAGGAAAAGCAAGCAACAGGGCCTACCCCTTCATAGATACCCAGAAAAGCCTGAGTTTCTTCCAAGTTCAAAGGAGTTTAGAATCGTAGGATGAAAATGGACATTTGTGATCATTGGTCTAGTCCAATTTCTTGCCTAATGAAGGAGCTACTTCTTCAACTTCTCTCACAATGATCACCCAGCTTCTGCTGAAAGTGGATAAAGTAGCAATGTCTGGCTGCTTGACTATTACATGCAGGAGCACAGGATTTAGGGTCAAAGTGTTAGGGTCACATTTTTCTGTTGTGACAATTGGAGCAAGTCCATACCTTTTGTTATGTGTCTCCTCGATATATTTTAGATTTTCATCCTTATTCAATACAGTGCTGAAAAAAAAAAAAACTTCCAAAAATTTTTGTAGTTGTTTGTTCCATAAAACTATATTATTAATACTAACATTGATATGTTTTTCGTTTTTGTTTTTTTTTCCTGAGACAAGGCCTTGCTCTGTCACTCAGTTTTTGAGACAGGATCACACTCTGTCACCCAGGCTGAAGTGCAGTGGTGCAATCACTGCTCACTGCAGCCTTCACCCCCAGGCTCAAGCAATCCTCCCACATCAGCCTCCCCTGCAGCTGGGACTACAGACACATGCCACCACACCCTACTAATTTTCTTAATTTTTTGGATCTCACTATTGTTGTCCAAGCTACTCTAAAACTCTTGAGCTCAAGCAATCCTCTCACCTTGGCCTTCCAAAGTGCTGGGATTATAGGTGTGAGCCACTGCACCAGGCCTATTATTGTTATTTTTAAATGAATCAATAAAAATATTTTTTAATTTCTCAGATTTCTATTATAGTAAATATCAATAGTTATAACCCATATAAATAAAAGCTCCTTAGGATTCTGAATAATTTTTTAGGGTAATGGGGTCCTGATGCCAAAAAGTTTGAGAACCACTGATCTAATTCAGAATCCAAAGGGGAATTGTAAGAACTAGCAACGCCAGCCTAAGACAGTAAATCTGCTCATTGGATAACTCACTCTATCATACCAAAATAAGAATAAGGATGGAGAAGGCCAGGCACGGTGGTCCACACCTGTAATCCCAGTACTTTGGGAGGCTGATGCAACCGATCACTTGAGGTCAGGAGTTCGAGACCAGCCTGGCTCCCATGGTGAAACCCCATCTCTACTGTATAAAAATACAAAAATTCATTTTTATGTCGTCTTCTCCCTCTCCGTCTTTCAGCATAGACTTAACTCCCTTAAGACCAGATATCTGTTGGGACCTGACCCCCAGTTATTGGTTACCAGTGTGTCAGGCAATCTGGTCTTTCCAGTGATACCGCTGAGACGACACCTGTCAAAAGGGCGGTGGTTCCATTTCTAGATTGTGGATCTTCAGATAAATTCTGCCATTTGCATTTCACTTACTGAAAGTCAGGGTCGACTCACGAAAAGTTGTTAAACAATATGCTAAATGTGAAACCCTCATTCTAAATTTTCCCTGTTCAGAGCATCAAATGAAGATTTCATTGGGTTTTATAGTGGCTTTCTGATTTTTGGTAGTTCATCAAAGAAGGGAGTTTGAAAGTTGTTGTATACTGTTAACAATTGTCTGCTCATGTCCTGCCTGAAATATCATTATTGTTTATGAAAAATATCTTTAATAAAGCTGGATACAGTTTGGCTCGGGAAAAAAAAAAGTAGTTTAAAATGTTTAATGAAACTCAATAAACTACTTTTATTTAGGGAACTTTAATCTGTTAAATTTATAAATTAATGAAACATGAATTTTTTAATGAAAGCAATTTTTCTTAATCTTTACAAAAACGTATAAGATTTATTAATAAAATAAGTTGCAAATTTGACTAAGAGGCATGAGAAGAACAAAATTTTCCAATTTATAATTCTAATTAATGGGACATTCATTAAATGTAAGCAAATATAGGTAACCCTTTGCATGCATAATTTCACCCTCAGATAAAAACTCAAAAGGTGTCATAGAATGGCATGCAGCATAAGGGTAAGAATCTCCATTGAGAGCTCTTAATATCCAATGGGTTAAGAAACATATTATTGGCCAGGTGCCACGGCTCATGCCTGTAATCCCAGCACTCTGGGAAGCTGAGGCCAGTGAATCACCTGAGATCAGGAGTTTGAAACCAGCCTGGCCAACATGGTGAAACCCCGCCTCTACTAAAAATACAAAAATTAGCTGGGTGTGGTGGCACACGCTTGTAATCCCAGCTACTGGGGAGACTGAGGTGGGAGGATCACTTAAACCCAGGAGGTGGAGGTTGCAATGAGCTGTGACCATGCCACTTATTCCAGCCTAGGTGACAGAGTGAGACCCTGTCTCAAAAATAATAATAATAATAAATTAGCTGGGTGTGGTAAGGCACATCTGTAGACCCAGCTACTCAGAAGGCTGAGGCAGGAGGATCACTTGAGCCATGAGTTCAAGTGAGCTATGATTGTGCCACCACTCTGGGCAACAGAGCAAGCCCCTGTCTCTAAAAAAAAAAAAAAAGTATATATAGATACACACACACACACACACACACACACACACACACACACACACTTGTCTGTATATGCCTGAATGCCTGAAATATTTTAGTAGCAAATAATTTACCTTTCTCAATGATGAATTTTGAAATTAATCAATAGGTTAATTGTGATTGGCCTTACACAAATTTTTAAACTTTTTTTCCATAACAAAAATGTTATATACAAGGAGTCCAACTGCCCTGGATAATATGTGGTGTGTTTTGAAAGATTATCCTAGAAGAACACTAATTGTAAGCACTACAAAGACAGAAGAAAATCACCATACTAGAGAAAAATTCTCTGCCTGCAATGGTATTGCTTACAAAAGCAAGAGGCGGGCAAATGAGAACACCTTGGTGTGAACCCCTTGGCTTGCCCATAGTTAGTAATATCACCAGGGCTGGGTGCGGTGACTCACACCTGTAATCCTAGCACTTTGGGAGGCTGAGGTGGGTGGATCACTTGAGGTCAGGAGTTCGAGACCAGCCTGACCAACGTGGTGAAATCTTGTCTCTACTAAAAATACAAACTTAGCCAGGCATAGTGGTGCATGCCTGTAATCCCAGCTACTTGGGAGGCTGAGGCAGAAGAATGGCTTGAACCCATGAGGTAGAAGTTGCAGTGAGCCAAAATCGCACCATTGCACTCCAGCCTGGGCAACAAGAGCAAAACTCTGTCTCCAAAATGATTTAAAAAATACTATTACCTCCCATTCAGGTGATCAAGCTTGAATTCTTCTCTGTTCTCACATCCAATCATCAATCAAACTTTGGTTCTTTCTTTCACATAGCTCGTTTCTACCCTTCCCACCCCATTCTCACAGCCACCATCACACAAGCCATCCTTTACTCCTTCCCATGAAATGCCTTCTAATTATGGAAACATTGAAAAGTTCAAAATCTAAGTGTGACAGGCATCTCTCTCTTGATTATTATAAAATCTAATTTAAATAATAGGTTGGTTTTGCTTTTCTAAGGCAGTATCTATTTTGTCTTCGGCAGATCCCTAAAGAACTAACACAGTACCTGTATGTGGAAACATTAATTTAAGAGTTCTGCCCGGGCGTGGTGGCTCAGGCCAGGTGCTGTGGCTCAGGACTGTAATCCAGCACTTTGGGGGGCCAAGGCAGGCGGATCACAAGGTCAGGAGTTCGAGGCCAGCTTGGCCAACATGATGAAACCCCGTCTCTACTAAAAATACAAAAAAATTATCCGGGCATGGTGATGTGCGCCTATAATCCCAGCTACTCGGGAGGGTGCAGCAGGGTGAATCACTTGAACCTGGGAGGCGGAGTTTGCAGTGAGCTGAGATCATACCACTGTACTCCAGCCTGGGCGACAGAGTGAGACTCCAGCTCAAAAAAAATAAAATAAAAAAGAGTTCTGCAGTTCTGTTTGCAGTGCCCAATCTTTGGTCTCCTGCTGGAACACCAGTCCTTCCAGTGTCCATCCCCTGTTTCTTCTAAAGCGTCAGAGCAGACTCGGGCTGCCCTCACAGTTGCTCTCAGAATGACCAGCTCAGCCTCTCCAGCCAGGGTCAGAACACCCAACAAGGCCTTCACAGCCAATCAGCTGTTTCTCCTGGCTCCCTTTCAGTCCCAATCCGTACTCTGGTTAAAGGACTGAAAGTTAAATTTGAGCCAAAGAAATAGCTGGAAGGGGACTACAGCTAAGCCCCCAAAGCTTTAAATAGAGTAAGATGCATAAGGAGAAGCCTCGTGGAGGCGCCTACCCAATGAAAGGGATATCTCGGGAAAATCACTTTCTGTGCATCTCTCATGTATGCACTGGAATCCAAGCCCAGGGCACAGCCAATTTAAGAAAAAGGTGGAGGCAGCAGTGTCTGACTTTGCTAGGAGACAGATGACTGTCATTATACTGTATGAGAAACATATCATTTGTTATGCCAGAGAAAAAGATATTTTACACAACAAAGGAGCGGAAAGTCTATTGGTCAATTATTTCATCTTTATCCAGGAATTACTGAACTTCAGATAAATGATTCTTCATCACAGAAGATATTCGTTGCCAGAGTCCTCTGAAGATAAGGCAAGGCAGGCCCTTAAATGTGTGAATTACAAATGTATAAAATGGAAGTCAACAGGCGAGTGCACCCCCGCCTAAAGACATTTAGATTTTAAAATATTTGAAAACTGATCTGGCCTTACAAAACCAAAACACAGCTGTAGGCAAATCTGGCATGCAGATGCTGGCCTTCCTCTCTGGCTCTCAGGTTAAGCCAAGAGATTATTAAAATAATCAAAGATCTGGAAACGTTTTTGGTTTTTTTCTTAACTACAGGGTTTAATTTAGAAAGCGCGGGTTGACTCTCTGCTATGAAAGATGAAGCGATTACGCTCTTAACAATTTCTCCTACCTACATTTTTCTCCATTTCGTTTCTCATTAATTATAATCTATTTTACCTTGCCGGGTTGTGAGCCATCACATCATGTTCTGTGATTATGATACTCCTAGTTACTTAGTTTTTGTTCTATTTGAAAAAGGATCTGGTGCTCATTTCCAGTTCTTTTACCACTCCTACATTCTTGATTTTGATTCATTTCTTTGGCTGGATTTCAGTGTCCAATGGTTTTGTTCATAAAAGGCTTACTTCTATATCTTTTACACACTAGATTCTAGGTACTATGTTCCCTCTGTTTTTTCATATTTGAGAAAGTCTGCTTGTTGACTTTATAGCTGAATAATTTTGTTGAACTACTCTTTCTTTTTAAAAAAAAAAAATACACTTACTTCACTTTATTTTTCTTCTATACAAACATCACGTTGTACCACAGCTGGAGCCTGGATCCTCTGCACACAGACTCTGGTGTGGACCAGGTCAGTGAATTCCTGATACGAAGACTTGGTGAATACAGTCTCCTTCCAGAGGTCGAGGGTCAGGTAGCTCTAGGTCTTGGAGATGCCATCGAAGGTGGCCTTGGCAAAGTTGCCCAGGGTGGCAACCCCAGCTGAGATGTGGCTGTCATGGATATTGGCTATCATCAGCAGTTTCTTAGATACTGGGGTCAAGACAATGCCAGTGCCCCGAGCGCAGGGATGAGGCGCACCAGCACAGAGCCTCAGCGGCCTGTCACCTTGCAAGGGACAGGGCGGGGCTTGCCAATCTTGTTCCCCCAGTAGCCTCTGCACACGGGGACAATGGAGAGGTTGGCCAGAATATTGGCCCCTCAGATGGCAGTGGCCACCTCCTTGGAGCCCTCAACACCCAGACCGACGTAGCCACTGTAGTCCACGATGGCAATCAACGCCTTGAACCTGGTGCACTGGCCGGCGCGGGTCTGCTTCTGCATCATCTTCAAAACCTCATGCTTGAGAGAGGCCCCCAGGAAAAACTCAATTATCTCAGACTCCTCGATGGGCCGGGAGAAGAGAAAGGTCTCCTCCAGGGACTTGATCTTCACGTCCTTGACCAAGCAGCCCAGTTTGGTGAGGGGCATCCACTCCTTGTCCTTGGGCTTGCCTCCACGAGTTCTGTGGCCTCGGCCCCATCCTGGATCTTCACAGCCACCCCAGCTGGGGATGCCACTGCCCTAGCCTCTGCAAAAGACGCCTCGGTTCTCCATCCCAGGGTCCCCTCCTCTCCCAGCTGCACCAACCATCTGCCATTTGGTGTTTTCTCTGAGAAGAAGTGGGCTACACTTTCTTGTTCTCAAAAGTTGATGGATATTGCTCCATTCCCTTCTGTACCACAAGCCCAGCCCAATTTCACCCCTTATAGGAATATGTGTATTACCATGCATACAATATAAGAATATTTTACATGTATGTATCTTATGAGGATATATGTAAAATATATATTTCTTATTATTTTACAGTCTATGAATTCCATATTGATTGCCTTCCACTTATTTTAATCTCTTTGTCCCTTTTCTCTGCATTTACTGATTATTATTGTTGTTGTTTTTCTTATATATTTTTTTTTCAAAGACAGAGTGCTCTCACTCTGTCATTCAGGCTGGAGTGTAGTGGTGTGGTCATAGTTCACTGCAGCCTCAAATCCCTGGACTCAAGCAATCCTCCTGCCTCAGCCTCCAGAAGAGCTAGGACTACAGGCCTGAGCCACCCCACCAAGCTAATGTTTTGTAGAGGCAGGGTATCACGATGTTAACCAGGCTGGACTCAAACGCCTGAGCTCTGGTGATCCTCCCACCTCGGTCTCCCAAAGTGCTGGGATTCCAGGAGTGAGTCACTGCACCTGGCCCTGCATTCACCGATTATTGCCAGCATTTCCTCCATGCACTAATTCTATTTTCAGTCATGTCTATCTTGTTTCCTGTTCTTCCTAAATTATTTAGTAGATCTACGGTGGCTGTCTTTGGGATCTCAAATAGTTTCCTTAGCACTAAAAATTTCTCCATTCTTTTTATTCTGTTATTTTATACCTCATTTTGGGGCCTTAGTTTTCTTTTTTTTTTTTTTTTTTAGACGG
>PVKV010038715.1:0-13672 GCA_004027835.1 Alouatta palliata | reverse complement strand
TGTCCATGTGTTCTCATTGTTCAACACCCACCTATGAGTGAGAACATGTGGTGTTTGATTTTCTGTTCTTGTGTCAGTTTGCTGAGAATGATGGTTTCCAGGTTCATCCATGTCCCTACAAAGGACACGAACTCATCGTTTTTGATGGCTGCATAATATTCCATGGTGTATATGTGCCACATTTTCCCTGTCCAGTCTACCATTGATGGGCATTTGGGTTGGTTCCAGGTCTTTGCTATTGTAAACAGTGCTGCAATGAACATTCATGTGCATGTGTCCTTATAGGAGAACGATTTATAATCCTTTGGATATATACCCAGTATTGGGATTGCTGGATCAAATGGCATTTCTATTTCTAGGTCCCTGAGGAATTGCCACACTGTCTTCCACAATGGTTGTACTAATTTACACTCCCACCAACAGTGTAAAAGTGTTCCTATTTCTCCACATCCTCTCCAGCATCTGTTGTCTCCAGATTTTTTAACGATCACCCTTCTAACTGGTGTGAGATGGTATCTCAATGTAGTTTTGATTTGTATTTCTCTAATGACCAGTGATGAACATTTTTTCATGTGTTTGTTGGACTCATGTATGTCTTCTTTTGTAAGGTGTCTGATCATATCCTTTGCCCACTTTTGAATGGGCTTGTTTGTTTTTTCTTGTCCATCTGTTTTAGTTCTTTGTAGATTCTGGACATCAGCCCTTTGTCAGATGGGTAGATTGCAAAAATTTTTTGGACATCTTATTCTTTTTAAGCTTCTTGGTTAACCTGTATTGTCTATCCCAACTGTAATTCACTGCCTCAGGCAACTAGAGAGTTAAATAATTTCCTCTAATCTTTTTGACCAACACCTTGGGGAAATAGCGTCTTAGATTATGTAACCTATAAATCAGGTCAAATAAAGTTCTAGAATTATCTTAGAATGATACTTACATGAAGATCCAACCCTGTTTTGTCTCCAGTGGCTTCTAGACTGTGGGTTTCCACCTGATTGTGGTGGGTTGGTTTCAAGGCTACCACAGAACTGGAGTAAGGGAGATGGAAGTAGGGCAAATTAAAATTGACATCACAAGACTCACTGTTCTTAATGATATTCTTCTGTTTTTCTAAAATAAATGTTAACTCAATTGCTGGAATATTTTCGTTAATTCTCAGAGTTCTGAAAAAAGTTGGTTCTGAGTACTTTTACCAGTTTTCTCCTTGATTTTGAGAAGGAAATGAATTTTGGTGATCCTTACCCCACTATTTCTGCTGATATCCTTCCATAAGATCTTGATTCCTCAACTCCTAGATGACTTGACAGCAATAAATACCATCCCCATGAGACTACAGATAATTCTGAGATCCTACATTTTGTTCAGTTTCTGTAGTCCTTT
This sequence comes from Alouatta palliata, assembly GCA_004027835.1. Classification (NCBI taxonomy): domain Eukaryota; kingdom Metazoa; phylum Chordata; class Mammalia; order Primates; family Atelidae; genus Alouatta; species Alouatta palliata. The sequence goes on along the minus strand of PVKV010038715.1, from coordinate 12,295 downwards.
GAAGATCATTGCTTTAGAAAGAAGTGAATGATGTCTACTATATTCCCTTGAATTTTCCATCTCTTCCTGATCCGGGCCCTTCAAATCCTGGCTTCTTTAGTTGTTCTTAAATGCCTTTAGGAAGCTGTTTATATTTTTGTTTTTGATCCAGTTTATAGACTTGTTCTCAGATTAAGGGTTGTTATGATATAGGTCACCATCCAATTTGGAAACAGTAGTGCCTCAATAATAAGCCTCTGTGAGTTTGTATCATTTATTCTAATTTGGGATCTTATTTCAGCTTATAGCTCTAACTTTAACCTGACACCACTGTGACGGCATGAGATATGCTTTTGTTTTAAAATAGGGATTGAATTTTGAATCTGAATATTATTTACATTAATAATTCAAGAATTACTTGAGCAATTTACTTTTTTATTATTAACTTCAAAACTAGATGAAAGACTCCACAGGGCAAAGACTAAGTATTTTGGTTTTTTTTGCACTACTGTGGCCCTAGAATTTAGCATAGTGGTGGCCCATAGCAGATGCTCAATAAACATAAACTGAATGAATATTTTAAGTCATTCAAATATTAAATAGAAATATAAAAATATGTGACCTGAAACAATTAGTAGTTGAATTTTTAGTCATATATTAAGTGAATCTAAATACATTTGTGCTTTTGTTTTGCTTTAACTTTTATTTTAGGTTTGGAGATACATGTGAAGGTTTGTTACATTGGTAAACTCATGTCATGGGGGTTTGTTTTACAGATTATTTCATCACTCAGGTATTAAGCCAAGTAGTCAATATTTATCTTTTCTGCTCCTCTTTCTCCTTACCCTCCACCCTCATGTAGACCCCAGTGTCTGTTGTTTCCTTCTTTGTGTTCATAAGTTCTTATCATTGAGCTTCTATTTATAAGTGAGAACATGTGGTATTTGGTTTTCTGTTCCTGTGTTAATTTGCTAAGGATAGTAGCCTCCAGCTCCATTCATGTTCCTGCAAAATACATGATCTTGTGCTTTTTTATGGCCGGGTATTATTCCACAGTATATATGTACCACATTTTCTTTAACCAATATGTCATTGATGGGCATTTAGGTTAATTATATGGCTTTGCTATTATGAGTAGTGGATAATTGTTGGGTCAAATGGTAGTTCAGCTTTTAGCTCTTTGAGGAATTGTCATACTGCTTTCCACAGGGTTGAACTAATTTACATTCACAACAGTATTTAAGTGTTCCCTTTCCTCTGCAACTTTGCTAGCACCTGTTACTTTTTCACTTTTTAATAGTAGCAGTTCTGACTGGGGTGAGATGGTATCTCATATGGTTTTGACTTGTATTTCTCTAGTGATCAGTGTTATCGAGCTTTTTTTCATGTGTTTGTTGGCCATATGTATGTCTTCTTTTGAAAAATGTCTGTTCATGAACTTTACCCATGTTTTAAAGGGTTTGTTAGTTTTTCTCTTATAAATTTAAGTTCCTTACAGATGCTGGATATTAGTCCTTTGTCAAATATTAGCCAAGTGTCCATTTAAAAAAATGTATGATTTTTCACTCTTTAGAATGCATTACATGAAGTAACTCAGGAGAGAAAGAAACTATGAACACATTGCTAGAACTGTCTCTTCTATTCCTTGCCATATGTAGACTAAGGTGAAAGTTTACTGGAAAAATGTTTCATTTTTTTTAATTGATATGAACAGTTTTTAGTTTCTTATGTTTCTTCATCTTTTTGGTATACTACATTTTATATATATTATTTTGCTTTTTATTTTTAAAAAAATGTATAAAGTACAATACAACCATATTACTCCACTGCATTTTTCAGGCATTTCATAAAAAACTCCCTTGCATATTACTTATGCTCACTGACTGCTTAGCAATTTTAAATAATTCCCTCTCAAATAATTATTTAGACAGTATTCAGAATGTAAATAAATGTTGTTTACAGCAGGTAACATGACAGTTTATTACCAATAAGTATATATTAAAGCTATTAAAATATTACTGGCCATTTTCATTAAGTAAAAATTTATAGAATTACCAAATATTATTTTAGATTTGAAAATTCTATTGATGCTCTCTCACTACATTTTTGTGTATTTGATTTTAAAAATACTAAATTAAAAGCTGTTTATTTTACATGTCAACATCACCAATGTTTATATAGAGAGTTGGTTGAGATGGAATTGTGAGACAGAAACAAGCTGGTCTTTTGTCATATCTGACTTTTCTTTGCCATTTTCATCTTATTCACAAAAACTCAGCATTGTTCACTTTTGCTAACACTTTTCTCCCAAATCTATAGGCAGCAATCTTATGCCATCACGTAAACATTTTCTGAGATGATAGGTACCTAATCTGGCCAATTCATCACATTTTTATTAATAATGTATATATACCTTGTAGCAAAATACATTGATACACCAAAAAAAGAATGACACTGGTTTTCTATTTAAGAAAATATGTGTGACACATGAGATATAAGAACATAATTTCACCAGGCATAAAATCATAGACACATCTTTTTTGTTCTGATTGCTCCTAAGTGGGTATAATATGCTTGAACTGATGCAGAATTAGGATTGTAGTGCATCTTTTATTTATTTTTTGTCCCCATCTGCAGGCTTTTTAAAGATTGATTCATTCTTTCCATCACATCTTATGTCCTTTATAACATTTCTTTGGTGCTGCATACATTGTATTGTCTCACATATTAGTTGCCAAAGTATGTTAACCATTTTTAAAACTTCATATACTTTTGTAATTACACATAATAAAGAAAATGCATTTTTAAAAAGTAGGGACATGAGGAAGTGAAATCATTAGAAAGCATAAGAATTAAAAAAGAAATTCCACAATGTTATACCTCAGTGAGCAAAACAATGCAGCAAGTAGAAAGTTATCTTCAGTGTCATGCTCCATAAAGCAAGTAAGTCACATTGGCATCTTAGGTTTCTTCAGGATGTGAAATTTCTTATTAACAAATAATAGTAAAAAACAGTAACAAAATTCTTTGTGTATTTTATCAATATTCTCTTTGTAAAACAATATTCAGGAAATATATCAAAGGACATTTTCCCTCCAGATGATAGCTAAATTATGCTATTATTTTTCTGTGTAATATCAGAGACTAGATATGTGTGTGTTGTCTGCGTGTGTGCTCGTGTGTCCAAACGTATGGCTGTCAAGGACCATATGTGGTCTACAGTCATTTCCACAGAGAATTTTTAGACAATCTGCTTTTTGGAATTCTGCTGGAAGTCACTACAACTGAGCCAAAGTGCCTCATGAATGGCAAAGTATTTTCTCAAAAACACATCTCCCTACCTTCCCTTGCTATTCTCAGCACACACTAGCTTCTGTTATTACAACCCATCTTTATTGTAAGGCTTTGAATTATGTTACTTTTAGTTATCTTTTGTAAGAGTCAATTGACTCCTGGAAAACAAGTACAATTACTGACATGTCTATTAACTCTTCCCAGTAACTGGGAAACTCTGCACTGAATATGTCGTTGCTAAAATCGAGTATAAAAGATCTTGCTAGAAATCAACAGGGCACTTATACAAACTACACTTTAGTTTCAGTAAACAAGAAATATGGAAAGAAGTGATGATAAATGGATTGATAAATAAGTAAAGAGGTCAATCATTTGTGCAATAGATTTAAAAAATATTCAAGGATATTGAACAAGAACCTTTGCGTGCAATATGTTCTATATTCTACCAGGTATACATTAAATCAAGGCTCACAATCCATGTGAAACATCTATTTGTTACTTTAAAGAAAACTCCTTTTTCTGCATTCATTTGCCCAACAAATTTGCATGGTTATTATGTGAGCCTCTTTGAGGATAATACGGACCTGTTCCTGACAATAGTTGACTGATTCAGGTGAGATAATTTGAAGAAAGCTGCAGAAATTACACTTTCTTTGTCAAGAATATTGTAACTTGAACTGAGAAAGAGAGCTCAGTCAGTATATGTATGGCTGCAGTTCAGGAGCTGTTGGCAATCATGTTCTGCCATCCAAATTAAAGAAAGAAAATTGAAGCAAACATGCAGAGATAAGTAGACTCAAACTACAAGCACAAAACACCTGGAGAGTGGTGTTAGCAAAATGATGGAAAAGACAACTCAAACATTTATTGCTCCACAAAAACATGGAAAAACAAGCAAAAAATGTCAGAACCAATTATATCAGGGCTCTGGAAAATAGTCAAAAGGATACAGCAACCAAACAAATGCTAAATTCAGGAAAAAGTAACTTAAAAATGCTAGGAAAGATTTGTGGCATTTTTATTTGTCCTTGCCCCAAAACTAAATACTATGACACCAAAATCTGGTTCTTCAAAAAGATAAATGAATTGCAAAAAAATTGATGACAAAGGAAAAAAGAGAAAAGGTACAAATAAATAAACTTGAAAATGAAAATGGGGTCATAACTACCGACCTTACATAAATGAAAATAATAAGAGAATACTGTGATAAATTATATGTCTTTAAATTAGTTAACAGAATAAATGGAGAAATTCTGAGAAACACAAAAATTGCTAAACCAGACTGAAGAAAAAATAAAACATACGAGCTTACCTATAACAAAGTAGAGATTAAATAAGAAAAAAAACAAACTCACAACCAATAAAAGACAGAGCCAGATGGCTTAACTGGTGAATTTTGCCCAACTGTTAAAGAAAAACAGAACTAACAGCTGTTTTTCAAACTTTCAAAAAATAAGAGGACAGAAAACTTTCTCACACATTCTATAAGGCCGATATTACTTGATACCAAAGTCAAGGCACTACAAGAAAAGAAAACTACAAACCAATATTATTTATGAATATTGATGTAGAAATCTTAAACAAAATACTAGAAAGCCAAGTCCAGGTCCAATTACCTATTAAGAGTATATAGCAAGATCAAGTAGATTTTGTCCCAGGAATGCAAGGATGGCTAAATATAAGAAAACAATCAATGTAATGCTCCCCATTAATGGAAAAATTGCAAGAAAAGCACATAATCAGTTCAATTGATGCAGAAAAAGAATTGGACAAAATTCAAAATGTGTGCATAATAAAAAACAAAAAAACTAGGATTAGAAGGAAAACCTTTCAACATATTAATGGTGATTATAGGAAAACTCCACAATTAATATAAAACTAAATATTGATGAAAGAGTAAAAGTTTTCTATCTAAGATCAGGAATAAGACAAAGATGTCAATGTTTGCCACTGTTCTTTATCAATTTATTGGGAATTCTAGCCCTAGATAAAGACATAAAAGACATTTAAAAACAAAAGAGAAAAAAGAAAATACTCTTTAATAGAAGATAACTCAATCCTAAAAATAAACACCAAAAAAAAACTACTAGAGCTAATAAACAAATTCAGTAAGATTTATAGGCTACAAGATCAATACTGAAATATCAATTATGTTCTTATGCATAGGCAATAAAAATATGAAAATGAGTAAAAGCAAATAATTCTGTTTACCATAGCATGTCGAAGAAGAAAATATCTAGGATTAAATTTAACCAACAAGATGAAAAATCTTTTATGCTGTCATCTACAAAACATTATTGAAAGGAATTAAGACGATTTAATTAAATAAAAAGGCATCAGTATTGTTAAGATGTCAATACAGATGTCAAGTCAACTATAAATTCATGCAATCCCTACAGAAATTCCAGTCTTTTTTGCTGAAATGGAAAATTATATCTTCAAATTCATATGAAATTATTAGACACCCAGAATAGCCAAAACTATTAAAAAAAAACTTGGTTGTCACAGTTTCTGATTTTAAAACTTACTACAGATCTAGATTAGTTAAAATAGTGTGGCACTGGCATAAGCATAGACATGTAGGCCAATGGCAAAAAACTGAGAGAATACAAATAAACTCATGCATTTACAGCCTATTTAATTGTAACAAGGTGTTAAGACCTATTAAATAGAGTAAAAGGAGTTTAACAAACAGTGCTAAGACAACTGGATATCCAGATGCAAAAGAATAAAATGGACCTCTGTCTATCTCACACCACATACAAAAATCAAGTCAAAATTGATCAGCAATCTAAATATGAAAACTAAATCTGTAAAACTTGTAGAAGATAACATAGGTGTGCATCTTTTAAAACTTCGATTTGGCAATTAATGTTTAGATATGACATAAAAAAGCTCAACAAAGAAAAAAACAGACATATTTTACTGCATCAAAAATTTTTTGCATAAAATGATATCAAAGAAGCACAAACATTACCTGCATTATGGGAGAAATATGTTTGCAAATTATGTAATAAGGGTATAATATGAAGTATATATTAAACATTACAGTTTAACCACAGGAAGACAAACAACCCAATTAAAAATAAAGGAATTGAATGTTTATCCAAAGAAGACATACAAAATGTCCAGTAAGCACATGAAACGTTGCTCAATATTATTAGTCATTAAGGAGATGCAAATTAAAGCCACTATGAGGTATCACTTTTTACCCAATAGAATGGCTACATTAAAAAAATTTAAAAAAAAACATAAAATAACACATGGTGGAAAAAATTTGAAAAATATAGTACCCTTGCACATTAATGGTGGAAATTTAAAATGATGTAGCTACTACAGAAGAGTATGTGACTGTTCTAAAAAACATTAAACATAGAGCTACAGTATGGCCCCTGCAATTCTACTACTAGGCATATATAATTGAACACAGATGCTCAAATAAGTACATGTATGCTAATAGGAGTGCTAGTTACTACAGTCAAAATAGAAAACAATTCTATATACAAATGAAAAGAATGGATAAATAAATTGTGACATAAACACATTATGAAATATTATTCAGTCAGAAAAAGGAATGAATTATCCTATATGCTACAATAGGGATGACTCTTCAATATATTATGCTAAGTGAAAGAAACTAGACACAAAAGACACACACATATAATTATATTTATGTAAATTACTCAGTATAAGTGAAATTACAGAGATAGAATGCATATTGGTGGCTGTCAAAGGCTAGGTGAATGGGGATTGCTTGCAGAAACATGGCTTAATGGGTGCTGTGGTCTGAATGTGTTGAAGATGTATCGAAACCTAAATTTACAACGCAAGAATCTTAAGAAGTACTGCTTTTGGGAGGTGAATAGGTTATGAAGGTTTTTCCTTGATGAATGAAATTAGTGCCTTTATAAAATAGGCTTGAGGGAGTTCTTTTCACCTTCTGCCATTTGAAGATGCAGCAAGAAGACCCCTTCTTTGAGGCAGAGAGCAAACTCTAACCAGACACTAGGTCTGCTGGCACCTGGATCTTGGACTTCCCAGTCTTCAGAACTGTAAGGAATACATTTCTGTTGTTTGTAAATTATGCAGTCTAAAGTACGTTGTTATAGTAGCCCAAATGGATTAAGACAGTGGGTGTTTTCACTTTGGAACATGAAAAACATCTTATAACTAGATAGAAGTGATGCTCACAGAAAACTGTGAATATACTAACTGCCACTTCACTGTTCACATTAAAAGGATTAATGTTATTTATGAAAATGTCACCTGAATTAATTACTTAAAACAATTCCTGGATTCTCTTTAGGATTCCCATCCCTTGTAATATCTTATTTCCAATTCCTGTATGCCATAATAAAATTTTGTATCACTAACAAAATTTCCATTTTATTTTGCCCGAATCAATCAGATTTAATTTCTGTTACTCAGAATAAAAGATCTTAACTAATGCACCAAACCTTTATATTCTTTTTTTTTTTTTAAGACAGAGTATTGCTCTGTCATCCAGGTGGATTGCAGTAGCATGATATCGACTCATTGCAACATCCACCTCCCAGGTTCAAGTGCTGGGATTACAGGCTCCCACCACCATGCCTGGCTAATTTCTGTATTTTTAGTAGAGATGGGGTTTCACCATATTGGCCAGGCTGGTCCCAAACTCCTGACCTCATACTCACCTCACCCTCCCAAAGTGCTGAGATTACAGGTGTGAGCCACTGTGACCAGCCTCGATCCTTTATATTCTACTGTATGCTTATAATTTTTTAAATTAATTAATGAGGTTTGAGAAGGATGCAAATAAATGTTATAACACTGGAAAATTTGAATATGTATTCAGCCAAAATAATATTAAAAAGACAGTAAATATTTTTATATCTATTGTAACAACACATACTTCAGTTTGTCTAAAATATTTTTTAAAAATTTTATTTATTTTTAGATCTTTACTTGAAATTAACTAAGATGCCATCAAAATAGTGACAGTGATATATTCTTATGGTCTTAATGTCTGGTTGGCTAAAACAAATAGAAAGTTCAAAATGGTTTTGCAGATATTATAATATACCATGAAGCACTATTACTAAACAGTATAGGACAAACACATCAATATACAGAAACTCTACTGGAACACACTAGAAAATCCACAAAGAGGCAAAGTGCTTATGACAATTTAGCATACAGTAAAGGCTCAATGTGGTGAGGAAATGATGGAAATTTCAATAAATTGTGCTGTGATACATAGATGGCCTCACAGGAAAAATATAAAATTGGATCAATTTCTCAAACTAAATATCAAAGTAAATTCCAAATGGAGCATGAAGTTAACTGTAAAAAATAAAATAATATAATAATTTATAATTTGGATTAAGGGATAAATTGCCTAATGGTGGTTAAATTTTCAGAAGCTAAAATGAAAATATTAATGAATTTGATTACCTAAAAAATTATTTTCTGTTGTAATAAAAACATAGAAAGCAAAGTAAAAAGACAAACTATAATATGTGACAAGTTATATACTAACATTACATTAAGAGTGTTAATATTGTAATATCACTGCCAAAGAGCTTTTATTTCTGGAAAGGCATACATAGACCAAAAACCTTAGAGGAAAAATATGTAGAAGATATGAACAGATATCTCACAGAAAAGAATAGCAAATTATAAAATACTTAACATCATTCAAGATTAGATATTAATAAATGCAAATAAAACTACATAGATATATCATTTTTCAAGTATCAGTTTAACAAAAAAATGAAATTCTGACAGCAAATTTTTCTCACAGCTGTAGAGAATCAGGCACCTTAAACACTGAGAGTCAGAATGAAAATTTGTAAGACCTATGGAGGAGAATTGTGCAATGTCTATCTAGAAAATGTGCATATATATATACCTTTGAATACAGTAATACAAACTTTAGGAATCAATTCCTAATATACCTTGGCAAACAATAACAAATGATATGTATACTGTGCTGTATATTGTTTATAATAAAAATATTGACGACAACTCAAATGTCTATTAATAGAAGACAGTAAAAAAATGAAGATCTATTACTACTGATATGGAGCCATCACCAGAAAATATTGATGAAAGAATAAAATAAAATCATGTCCAGGGTATACTACTGTTTAGTAAAGGTAAAAATCTAGTTTTCAATTCAGGTGAGACTGTGTGAGAAACTCTATGGACCTCCTCTCTAGCTAAAGTAGTAAAACTATGAAAATACAACAATTTAATATTTCAGAAAATTGTCTTAAAGGCATGCAATAATTGAAAAAGTATTTTATCAAGAAAATCAACCAAAGATGGTAAGAATATTGAGAATCTGTGATATGTGAAACAACGCTTGCACCCTCCCTCCCCATTGCCAGCTCACTAAGAAAGATAGAACTCCACATTAGGTGGTGTATCCAAGAACACAAGACTCTCTCTCCTGGCCAGCTCCAAGTCAAAGGGCTATTTTCATGATAGGGTAAGATGTCAACATTTCTCATCCTGGCAAGAGCTACCTGTTTCTTAGGTTAAGTTCCGAGTGATAGATTGGCCTCCCTTTCTCTGCTCAGCTACCGTTCATGGGATGTAGGAACTATTTTGGGAGCCATGAGACTGAGAACACTGGGGCCCCAATCACCACTCCTGTGGCTTGTAAAGTGATACTGCCAAGCGAAAAGAGGCAAGCCTAGAGAAGTGAATCTGCTTCTCCATTCTTCAGAATGCTCAGCTCCAAACCTAAGGTATTACTACAAGAAAAGAGCATGATTGTTTCCTCAAACCCCAGTTTCAGAGCCCTGGCTAAGAGATTTTGCTTGGAGAAAGAATCATGTTGAAATCTCCTAATATCTTCCCAAAGCAGCTAATTTTATTTGCAAGAGTATAAAAAAATGTTAAATGTAAGAAAGACACTTTCAAACAGCAGAAGTTGTGAAAGGCAATTGGGAGGAGATTAATGATTCCTTTGTAATACAAGATAAAGTGTAGGCCAGGTAGTTTGACAAGAGAAGCAGGGAATGATAGAACTTGCATCCTTCCTTAGTTCAGAATAAATCTTAAAAAGTAATTGTTATAACTATCTCTTTAAAAGAACCAAAATTTGATTGGATCCCTTTGTGTTAAAAATTATTCTCAGAGCAATATTGAAAACAACAGAACAATTAGTTTACAATTTGTGGAGATTAAAAACTGGATATGGATAGGAAAAGAGTCATTCACTGAAAGCCGTGACAAAACCATTGACATTCCAGGATGACTGTTTACATACCCAGGGCTGTACCCCCTAGAAATAACACTATAGCTTCACATTGTAGGAGGAAAATTAGCTTTACTAACATAATCCAGGAAGTAATTGAGTAATCAAAGAAAGAAATAAGGAGAAGATTCAGAGAAGTATCTCCTCTGAAAGATCCTTCTTCCAGAGAAGAAGAATTCTTGGTACTGGTCAAGAATTGCTACAATATACAATCTAAAATATCCAATTTCTACAAAAGAAGACAGAGAAGCAGAAAAGTGTAACCCATACACTGAAAAAAAGGCAGACAAAATATACCTTCCTGTTAGAGTGCCCAGATGTCAGATACAACAGAAAAATATTTCAAAGTAACCATTATAAATATGTTCAAAGCATGAAAGAAAACCATGATTAAACAAGAAATGTAATATGACAGTCTACCTCAAATACAGTATATTAATAAACAGTTATAAATATCAAAAATAACAAAGAAATTTTAAAGTTAAGAAGTATAAAATAATTTGAAAACTTGACGAGAGGAGCTAAGCAAAATAAACTGAAAGAATGAAGAATTAATGAACTTGAAAACAGATTGATATAGATTATGTAATCCATAGACTTAAAAGAAATATGAATTAAACAATAAAATAATTAGAGAAGAGTGGGATGTACACATAGTAGGATTACAAAAAAGAGAAGAAAGAGAGAAAATGAGAAAAACATTTAAAGAAATAGTAATTTAAAAATATCCAACTTTATTGAAAATCATTAATCTACGCATCCAGGAAGCTCAACAAACTCCAAGTAGAATAAATGCGAAAAGATCTACATACATATCATAGTAAAAATACTAAAAGCCAGTGAAGAAGAAAATCTTCAAAAGCAACAAGAGAAATATGACTCTTCACTTACCAGAGAATATCAATTAAGATTAACTGACTTCTCTTCAGAAACTAGAAGGCAGTGAGATAACATATTCACAGTGCACAAAGAAAAACCTGTCAGTAAAGAATCTTGTATCCAACAAAGCTACATTTCAAAAATAAAGGTAAAATAAAGACATTCCTAGATAAATAAAAATTGAATTTGTTGATAGCAGATTCACGTTACAAGACATACTATAGGAAATTCTTCAGGGCAAAAGCAAGTGAGACTATGCCATCATGCAAATTCACACACACACAAAAAACAACACTAGCAAAGATGTTTAGGTATTATGTACTTATAAAGAAAGTGTACGTGCTTATTTCTTCTCCTTTCTTCTCTTAACAAACTTAAAAAGCCGTTCTACACACAGTATGTACATGAGGTATTGTTTGGCATGTAACAATTAGAAATGCTATATATTTACCAATAGCAGCATAAATGAAGTGGGTGAGAGCAAAGTTATATTCTGCTAAGGAAATGACTACAATTGTTAGTTCAGTCAGAGGAATGAACACATAGAAACAATTTATATAAAAGATAATGTAAGAGAAGCTATAAATATGTGCTTGCTCTTCTTTCTTCACTTGTGCTATAGCTGGCCTAGCGTTAGAACCTGAGCAACGCCATTTTATAAAAGACAAAGCTATGTTTTAAAATAAGTTGCAACGGCTGCCCCACTCTCCTCACAATAACTGCTGGCATTTGGCTTCTGTACATAAAACTGCTAGTTTGCTCTGCAAACTAGCTAAAGCTATCTACCTTTCTTATCAATAACAGCCAGAATTGTCAGCCTTTGTAACTAGAATAGCAGCCCAAGCTAATTCCATCCTGGCCCCTGTGCTTTGTAATAAGTAACTAAGATCTGTT
>PVKV010038714.1:0-13673 GCA_004027835.1 Alouatta palliata | reverse complement strand
TCTGTGTCCCTCACCCCCACCCCCACCTCTCACCCTAACTCCCAAAGTGAGTCCTACGGGTATAAAGGGTCTTAACACCCTCCATTCGGTGCCACGGGTTGGAGAGACGTGAGTCCTCCGTGGTCGCCGGCTTAATAAACCCTGCTATTTGGCATACTTTTGTCTTGGTGCTGGTTCCTTAATCTCGCCTCAAATACAATATTGGGATTGTGAGCCACTGCGCCCAGCCCCTTCCAGGCCTCTCTCTAGGCAGACTTCATGGAGGCGTTAAGACGGTATGCTTTACCATTGACCAGACCTGAGTTTTAGTATCACCCATGCTCCTTAAACTCTCTGGATTCCATTATCACAGCTACAAAAAGAATATAAACTTCAGGGTTGCAGGGAGGATGAAGCTGAAACACGTGAAGTGCGTTGCAAACAGTTACACAGGAGTTAGCCATTGTCTTCAGCTGATGCTGACAGCTCTTTCCCAAGCATGAGAGGCTCCTCCGTGCTGCCTATTCACATTTACCCTGCAGCCTGCTGGGGCCCGAATTAAGACAATAAGGTTCTCTTGAATTTACAATTGGCTTGGTCCCAGGCCTCAGCTTCAAGTTGGACTTTTTTTTCTTCTTCTTCTTCTTTTTTTTTTATTTGTTCTTTTTCACCAAGTAAAAGCTGGACTTCTTGAGCGCCAAGGTAAAGAACGAAACTCTTGGACAAAGCCATTCATTCAACAACAAATATTTATTGAGCACCTACTACGTGCCAGCCACTGTGCTAAGCATCATCTGGGCCTCAGTTCTCCCATCGGCAAAAGTAGGAATTGTACTTTTCAACCGGGAACCGCTGGGCCTCCGAGGACAGGCAGCCTTTGGGGCGGACTATAATTCCTTCATTGGAACCCAGGGGCGCCCCGCACGTTTCCGAACGGCCTCCAGGGGGCACCGCCGCCCTGAATTGAGAGATACCTGGAGGCCCAACTTTCTGCTCTGTCATTGGCCCACTGAGGATGATGCCAATGGCCCAGATGAGCAGGATGTGGACCGTGTTTCTGGAAACTGGGGCCTACACTGGCCCCAGGATGAGTCCGTCCGTCCCTGGGACCCTGCGTTCTGACTCTCGGGTCAGACGCAGCCAAGATACAACTCAAGAACTTCAAGGGTTCCGCTCCGGCCGAGCGCCCGGGTCAGGCGGGAGAAAGGGTGGGGGTGTCGCCCCAGCTCCGCCAGCCTCAGCCCTCGGGAGGCGCAGCGTCACGGCGGGCGTCCGCGCTGAAGCCCCCTGCGCCGCTAGAGGGACTCTAGCAGCCCCGGCGCGGGCGGGCCTCGCGGTCACGTGCGGCGAGGGCGGGACCAAACGAGCAGCCGGCCAATCGGCTGTGCTGTCGCTGGGCGTGATAGCCAATAGGAGCCGGGAGCGGGGTCCCGGGACTGGGAAGAAACGGTGGCCGGGAGGGGGTTCCGGGGACCATGGGGCTCCTGACCATTCTGAAGAAGATGAAGCAGAAAGAGCGGGAGGTGCGACTGCTCATGCTGTATCCTCCCCAACGCCGGAGCTGCGGGGGTAGCGGGGCCCCGCCGGGCGGGCGGTGCCGGGCGCCCCCTGCCGGGAGCGGAGCGCGGCGGCCGGCGCTTCCCAACTGCCCCTGGCGTCACCACGCGGGCCCCATCAATCGCCCCGGAGGGCCAGGGGGAACCGCACCCCCGGCCTGGAGCTGGGGCCAGCTCAGAGGGCCGCTGAAACGGGCCTGCAGGCGCAGCGGCGGGACCGGGCGGCCCGAGTGTCAGGGGTGGTGGGGCCCGGAGGTGACTCGGACGCCACCACCCGGCGGCCTGGCCCGAGCGTGGGGCCGCTGCCCTCCTAGCGCTGATCTCCCCGCGGCCCGAGGGTTCCAGGCCCCGGCTCCGCCCTCGAGCTCCTAATTCCGGGGTGGTGCGGGTTGGCGGGTGTGGGCTCCGTGGATCCTTTCCAGCGTGGATTCAACAGTCCGTCTCTTTGTCTCTCTGCTGCTACGAGGCCCGTGGATGTCCCCGCGGCTGAGGATGTGTGGACCCGAGTGCCCCGTGCGCCCTGTGCGCCTTCTGAGTCCAGTTAGGCGCCTGCACCTGTTCCCCCCTGCTCTGTGCCAGGCCCCGCGGGGGAATGGCAGGGGAGAAAAGACGCTTACATGCACATCTAACTTAATAATCACTTCATGACTGTTTTATTTTTTGAGATAGGGTCTTGCTCTGTTGCCCTGGCTGGAGTGCAGTCAAGACTCACTGCAGCCTTAAGCTTCTAGGCTCAAGTGATCCTCACGCCTCAGCCTCCCAAAACTCTGGGATTATAGGCATGAGCTACGGAGTCCGGCCCATGTCTGTTTCATTTTAAGTTTTTTGAGACATAGTTTCGCCTTGTTCCCCAGGCTGGAGTGCAATGGTGCAATCTCGGCTCACTGCAAAACAAAAAAAATTTGCCTTCATGGGAATTCTGTAATGCAGGGGGGATAGAAAGATGACAACACAGGAAGTAAGTAAAATATGTGATCTGGGCTGGGTGCTGTGGCGACACCGGTAACCCCAGCACTTTGGAAGGCTGAGGTGGGAGGAACGATTGAGCTCAGGAGTTTATCAGCCTGGGCAACATAGTGAGACCCTGTCTCTATTTATACACATATAATTCTCCATACATACTGCATACATATGGGCCATGCTTTGGACCATGCTTCTGAGGAACAGGGCCTTATCCTGCTACAGGATGAACTCCCAGTACTTATATATATGTGTATATATATATATATGTATATGTATATATATGGAGAAGAAAACAATTTACGGTGTTCGAAGAAAGCCACTGTATGATGGGTGGACGCGGTGGCTCACGCCCGTAATCCCAGCACTTTGGGAGGTCAAGGCGGGTGGATCACCTGAGGTCAGGAATTCCAGACCAGCCTGGCCAACATGGTGAAATCCCATCTCTACTAAAAATACAAAAATCAGCTGGGTGTGGTGGCGTGAGTCTTTAATCCCAGCTACCTAGGAGGCTGAGAATCACTAGAACCTGAGAGGCAGAGATTGTAGTGAGCCAAGATCACCCTATTGCATTCCAGCCTGGGCTTCAAGAGGCGAAACCCTGTCTCAAAAAAAAATTGAAACTCTCTCAAGAATTGAGTACATGAGGGAGGTGAGGATTGAACCATGCAACGATCTGGGGTTGGGGGGGACTTTAAAGCCAAGGCCCTGGGAGGACTAACGCGTGTTCGGAGAAATGGCAAGGCGGGCAGTGTGTCTGAGGAGAGCTGACTGGACACCTAGGGCCTTTTGGTTGTTGGTTTTCCCTTTTGATGAGAAGTGCAGAGGAGAGACAGAATCAGACCAGTTAGGCCACTTCAATGATGCAGGCGAGATAGGATGGTGGCTTGGACCAGGACGGAAGTAGTGAGGTCATGGAAGTTTCTGGCCTGAACAGTTAGAAGGGTGAGGAGCCATTTGCTGAGCTGGAGAAGACTAGGGGAGGAGCAGGTTCAGAGGGGAGATGGGAGCCCTGTATGTGCCATGTGAGATGCCTCTGGACAGCCCAGAAGTGTCAGGCAGACAGCTGGATGTAGGCACTGATGTCATGTGTGGGAGGTACACATTTGGGTGTTGTCAGGATAGAGATGGTGTTGGAAGCTGTGATCCTGGATGAGGTCACCTAGGGATGAGTCTTGCCTGAGAAGAGAACCCGGTTATACCAGGATAAAGTCAGAGAGGTGAGGAGGAGAACCAGGTGGGAGTATGTCCCGGTGCTGAGGACAGCACATGTGCTGGGGAGGAGGGTAAGCCCCTCCGACAGGTGCTGAGCAGGGAGCGGATGACTGAGGGCTGCTCTGGCACTGGAGGGCCAGAGGGAGGTCTTTGGGGACTGACCTTGGTAAGAGCAGTTTTGGGCACAGGAAGCAAAAGCCTGATGGGAGTGTGTTCTAGAAAGAGCAAAAAGGCGGAAACAGGTGAGCACAAACAACTATTCTGAGATTTCCTGTAACAAGGAAAGATATAAATGAATAAATAGATGGGGCAGAGAGATCGAGGGCTTTGTTTGCTCTTTTTAAGGTAGGAGGAGGCCCGGCAAGCTCATCACCCAGTGGGGATGATCAAGAGGGGAAGGAAACTGATGATGGCTTGAGGGCAGGGGCTTATCAGCGGCCAGGTTCCAGGGGTTAAGGCTGGGCCTCAGGGAAAGTCCCCTTCTCACCCCTCTCCTGGGCCTGGGTCACTTGCCCCAGCTCTGATGAGCAGGGAGAGGGGGCCGAGTCCAGGACCTGCCCACCCCACCACGCCCCACCAAGCTGCAGTGTTGGGAGGACAGAGGAGGGTGGTTCTCTCCCACAGGTAAGCACACCCATTAATTTGCACTCTGCAGTAGCAGGTCTGGAATATTCCAGAAACAGATGAGGAAGGCTGCCTCCAGATATTTGTTCTTCCCTTAGTTCTTCAGAAAGCTTACTCCTTGTATTTTGGGTCTCAACTCCAGACACCTCAGAGAGGCCTTTCCTGACACCCAAGCTGAAAGTGCCTCCTCCGATGGCCCTCTTGGAAACCCTCTCTGTTGTGTTGATGGCGCTAGCCAGGATCTGGCAGGGCCTTCTTTTCTCATTTGTTTGTTCTCTGTTGACTGTCTTCCCACTAGAGTGTAAGCTTCCTAAGGGCAGGGCTTTGTCCTCCAGCACCCAGAAGAAGGTCTGGCACATAGTACGTGTTCAACAAACTAAGGAGCTTTTGGTCAGTAGAGATGATATTTGTATCTCGATACTTTCACATTTATCATGGGCCAGTTACGGCCAGGCCTGTGCTCAACTCAGTTTGATCCGTGGTGGGAAATGATGAGTCCCCTAAGAGGGGCTCTGTGACGATGTCGCCACCCGGCAGAGCACAGGGACTTCTCCTTAACCTGCTGCGCCCAGTGGCCTGGACAATGCTGGGAAGACAACCATCCTGAAAAAGTTCAACGGGGAGGACATCGACACCATCTCCCCGACACTGGGCTTCAACATCAAGACCCTGGAGCACCGAGGGTGAGCAGGGTCCCCATGGGTGGGCCAGTCCAGAGCAGGGCAGGGAAGGTGGGAGAGGGGCCCAGCTGACCCTCCTGCCGCCCGCTCCTTGCCCAGATTCAAGCTGAACATCTGGGATGTGGGCGGCCAGAAGTCCCTGCGGTCCTACTGGCGGAACTACTTTGAGAGCACCGATGGCCTCATCTGGGTGGTGGACAGCGCAGACCGCCAGCGCATGCAGGACTGCCAGCGGGAGCTCCAGAGCCTGCTGCTGGAGGAGGTGGGCACTTCTACCCTTTGTGCACGCATGTGGACGTGTGGCCGCCTTCTCGGCAGATGCCCAGAGGAGTCCGTGGTCCCAGAGGGAAATCTAGAGGCAGGATCTATTCCTTCACTGGGCCTCCACCATGGGAGGCCCATGGCGCCAGAGGAAGGACACCTGCTGTGGACTGAGACTGAGTTAATGTCCCTGTGGTGTGACTGCGTCACTACCCTGAGCATCAGTTTCTGTGCCTTGAAATGGCGATGATGACACCCACCTCACTGGGCTTTAGGGAGGGTGACCCATGGCCAGCATGAAGCTTTGAGAGGCCATGGAGCCTGGCTCAGGAGTCTAACTCTTCACGTGTGACCTCAGCCAGGTGTGGCGTGTACCTATAGTCTTAGCTACTCCAGAGGCTCAGACAGGAGGATCAGTTGAGCTTGGGAGGTCGAGGGTGCAGTGAGCTGTGATCATGCCACTGCACTCCAGCCTGCTGGGTGGTAGAGTGGAACGCTGTCTCAAAAAAAATAAATAAAAATAAAAGAAGGAAAACTTGCAAAGATAGTACAGAGGTTCCCCATATACCCTTTACCTTGCTTCCCCATCTCACCTAACCATGGTCAGTCCAAACTAAAAAATCAGCATTGGTGAATTACTCATATCTTTATTGCAGATATTACTTGAATTTCATCAGTTTTTCCACTAACATACTTTTTGCTTTCCAGTGTTTGATTCAGGCTACAACATTGCATTTAGTTGAAAATGAGGACCCTTGTGAGAGTGAAGGGGTCATTAATGATTCTGAGGCAGAGGGGATTGCCCCGGGCACACCACACACTCCTCCTGTGGGGCTGGAGCAGGTCAGACGAGATCAGGGCCATCGAATGCTGGTCAAGGCAGGTCCAGGCCCACGGGTTAGACCCACCCACCCAGTCTCTCCCAGTCACAGACATATATGTGGAAACAGCTAGAATCAGAGGTGGACAGTAGGCCTGTCAGGAGTGAAAATGGTTAAAGGGCGAACTCAGAAGAGAGAGAGGTCACTTCCAGCAGACCCCCATGGGCCTCTGGGACACTCACATTCTCTGTGCATGTCTGGTCATCAAATTGGAGCAGTCTAGAACCACAGAGAGCTCAGGGATCATCTTATCCAACACCCCTCCTGTTTATGGAAGAGGAAGCTGGAGCATGGGGGACAGTGGTGTCCCCTGGGTGGTGGCTGGCAGTAACCAGAACCTCGGCCCAGGGCTGCCTCCGCCCACGTGGGCCAGCCTTGATGGCTGTGTCCACCAACTCACTCCTCCTGGGCCTCTCCCACCACCACGGGCCTTGATCTTCCAGGTTGGTCCTTTGCCCCAGATGCTCTGGGCCATTAGAGGAGGCGTCAGTCTGTCCTCTTGAGTCCCCCCCTCACCCCTCTGTCTTGTCTCCCCCAGCGCCTGGCCGGAGCAACCCTCCTCATCTTTGCCAACAAACAGGACCTGCCTGGAGCACTGTCCTCTAACGCCATCCGTGAGGTGAGTCCAGGCCCTGGGACAGGCTCACTGAGGGAAAGTGGCACACATTTCTTTATTTTAAAAGCCTTTATTATAAATAACAAAAAAAGTTTAAAAAGAATAATAATAAAAGCATTTATTAGCCCCCGCTAGGTGGCAGGACCTATGCAGGACACAGGGGAGCCAGTGATTAATAAGGCATGGGGTGGCCACAGCCTGGGGAAGGCAGAGCTGCACACGTGTTGTCATGGGGTAACAGTAGCCAGCACACAGTGCTCTGTGCTCTGCTCCTTGTGTGGATTAACTCATTTCATTCTCACAGCAACCTCATGAAGTGAGGACTATTATTTTACAGATGGTGAAGCAGGCTCAGAGAGGTTAGGTGACTTGTCCCAGGTCACACAGCCACTAAATAGACAAGCCTGTCTGAACTTTGGTTTCCTCCTTGGTGAAATGGCCGACACAATCCCTGGCTCATGAGGGCTTGAGGGGAATGAGAGAGAGGATGTGTGGGGCTCCTAGCGTGATGCCTGGAGCCTGGTGGACGCTCAGGAGCCTATGTTGCATTTACATCACTAAGGGGCGGCACTGGCGTGGCGCTGGACAGAGAGCCCAGGTGCCCCTCGGGGCTGACAAACTCTCCCAGCGGCCAGTGGGGCTTCCTGGATGGGATGACGTAGAGCAGGGCCTTGAGGGAGGCACGGAGTTCCCTGGGCTGGGGAGGGAAGGAGCTGAGGGCAGGCGGGGGCTGTGGTCACTGGCCATCACCACCAGCGCCTTTGTCCTCCAGGCCCTGGAGCTGGACTCCATCCGCAGCCACCACTGGTGCATCCAGGGCTGCAGCGCCGTCACCGGGGAGAACCTGCTGCAGGGCATCGACTGGCTCCTGGATGACATTTCCAGCCGAATCTTCACAGCTGAATGAGCCACTCCAGATGCCCCCCACCTAGCAGTCTAGGTCCCCCAACCCTCACCAAACACTATCCACAGGGGGATGGGAGTCAGTCGGCCAGACTAACACTCCCCCTCCTCCACCCCTAACCTGCTGCTGCTGCTGCCCGCTGCTGCTCTGTGGCGGGAGGGCTGTGCCCTGGCTGTCTCCCTCACTCCTGACCTAGCCTTTGGCTGCCATACCAAGAAAAGACGGCTAGGCGGGCAGAAGCTGCCTCTGCTGCTACTGAGGCTGTGGGCCTCATCCTTCGCTCAGCTGTGAAATAAAGCGCTCCTTGTCCTGATTCCTGGCTGAGTTATTTGTTGATTCAACAGCGTTAGAGACCACCTGGGACCCACAGTCCAGCAGGGAACAGAAAGGAACAGATCGTTGCAACTGATGGTGAACTATGGCTACATCAAAGCGATGCCGAAAAAGTTACATAAGCATGGGACGCAGTGCAGCTAACTCCATCTAGAGGAGCCCAGGCAGGCTTCCTAGAGGAGGTTACATTAAAGCTGGGAGTAAAGCGTGTAGTTTTCCAGGTAGAGGAAGGGGAAGACAGTTCACCAGGGGAACTCCAGCCCTCAAAGATATGAATTAGAAAAAGAGACACAGCTCCAGACCAGGGCTCCAGCTTTTTGCATGGAATGTGGGCTGAAATTCAGCTCCCAATTCTCAGTGGCAGCCAGGTGATCCTCCCACCTTGGCCTCCCAAAGTGCTGGGATTACAGGCGTGAGCCACCATGCCCAGCCTGGGTTTCCTTAAGAGTGGAAGAAGGGAAGTTAATGTTGGGTGGACAAGCTTAGAACATGAACAAACTGCCCTTCAGTTTACATAATTAGAAGCCCCTGCCCTGTCCTCCTTGCAGGACAGACCTGGTATTAGAAAAAAGGACTCAGACTCTCAAACCTGGGCTCTGGAGCCAAACCCTGGCTCTGCCACTCACTGGTTGATGCTGAGCAGCTTGCCTAGCCTCTCTGTGCCTCAGTTTCCCTCCTGGTGTTGGAATGAGGACCAAACAGATTGGTGTCTTTTTTTTGAGATGGACTCTCACTCTGTCACCCAGGCTGGAGTGCAGTGGCATGATCTCGGCTCACTGCAACCTCTGCCTCCCGGGTTCAAGTGATTCTCCTGCCTTAGCCTCCCGAGTAGCTGGGACTACAGATGCGCACCACTATGTCCAGGAAATTATTGTATTTTTAGTAGAGATGGAGTTTCACCATGTTGACCAAGCTGGTCTCAAAACTCCTGACCTCCGGTGATCTGTCTGCCTCAGCCTCCTAAAGTGCTGGGATTACAGGCATGAGCCCCCATGCTTGGCCCGGTTGGTGTCTTGTATGTCGTAAGCACTGTGTAAGTGTCAACTATAATTGTCATTATTTGAACCAGTAGGCCTGTAAAAAAATTCAACTAATGTGAAGTCAGTCACCCACTGACACAGGTGCCACCCCAGTGTTGACGTCCTCCCAGGGGCCCTGAGGAGACAATGGTCTTCTTGAAAAGGTGAATTAGGCTGGGCGCAGTGGCTCACGCCTGTAATCCCAGCACTTTGGGAGGCCAAGGTGGGAGGATCACCTGAGGTCAGGAGTTCAAGACCAACCTGACCAACACGGTAGAACCCTGTCTCTACTAAAAATACAAAAATTAGCCGGACATGGTGGTGTGTGCCTGAAATCCCAGCTACCCACTGGAGTGCAGTGGGCTGAGATCACGCCACTGCACTCCAGCCTGGACAACAGAGTGAGGCTCTGTGTCAAAAAAGAAAGGTGAATTATTCATAGAGACAAATATGAAAATAACAAGGTGATATTCATCACAGAGGTCTCCACCACATAGTCAAGCATTCCCTGGGTGAGCTCGGGTAGCAGCCCCTGAGGGAGTGTGGTGGGCAGCCCAGTGTGGTGCCCCTGCAGCCTCTCCCGCTCCTGCTTCACAGCTGCCTTTTTTTTTTTTTTAATTTTTAATTTTCCCATCACCCTGTTACTAAATTTTTTTTTTTTTTTTTGAGATAGAGTTTCGCTCTTGTTGCCCAGGCTGGAGTGTGATGGCATGATCTCAGCTCACTGGAACCTCCGCCTCCCGGGTTCAAACGACTGCTCCTACCTCAGCCTCCAGAGTAGCTGGGATTATAGGCATGCACTACCATGCCTGACTAATTTTTTATTTTTAGTAGTGATGGGGTTTCTCCATGTTGGTCAGGCTG
This sequence comes from Alouatta palliata, assembly GCA_004027835.1. Lineage (NCBI taxonomy): Eukaryota > Metazoa > Chordata > Mammalia > Primates > Atelidae > Alouatta > Alouatta palliata. The sequence continues at coordinate 3,781 of PVKV010038714.1, read as the reverse complement.
GTCTCGAACTCCTGACCTCAGGTGATCTGCCCGCCTTGGCCTTCCAAAGTCCTGGGATTACAAGCATGAGCCACCGCGCCTGGCCTCTATTGCCGCCTTCTGTTTGCTCCTCCTGGTGAGGGAACTGGTGGGGTGGGAGATCTGGAGAAGACCAGGGGCTAAATTGCTCTAGATGAAAAAGGGCTTGGAGGGGACAGGGAGAAAGAAGGGGAAAGGGAAGAATGTGGGAGATGCTGGGCCAGAGAGGGAGGGAATATGGGTGAGAAGGAAACTGAGGCAACAGCCCTGCCAAGGGAACTTTGGAGAGGGGAGCGATGTCTGAAGGGGTCTTCAGAGGAGTCCTGGTGTGTGTTGCGCGAGGGGACATCCCCTATCCCCGGCCTCCTCCTGAACACCTGCTAGATGAACTACCCAGTCCAGAACCACCAGCATCTGATCTGGAGTCTGCTTTTTTTGTTGTTTGTTTGTTTTTTGAGACAGCATCTCACTGTGTTGCCCAGGCTGTATGGGTGGGCATGATCATGCCACTGTAGTGCAGTGGCATGATCATAGCTGACTGCCACTGTGAACTCAGTGGCTCCATAGCTCACTGTAACCTCAAACTCCCGGATTCAAGCCATCCTCCTGCACCAGCCTCTGGAATAACTGGGTGTATAGACCCATGCCACCACGCCCAGCTAATTTTTTTTTTTTGAGAGAGAGTTTTGCTCTTGTCACCCAGGCTGGAGTACAATGGCACGATCTCAGCTCACTGAAACCTCTGTCTCCCAAGTTGAAGGGATTCTCCTGCCCCATCCTCCCAAGTAGCTAGGATTACAGGCACCCACCACCACATCTGGCTAATTTTTATATTTTTAGTAGAGGCAGGGTTTCACCATGTTGGCCAGGGTGTCTTGAACTCCTGACTTCAAGTGATCCACCTGCCTCGACCTCCCAAAGTGCTGAGATTACAGGGGGCCACCGTGCCTGGCCCCTAGCTAATTTTTAAATTTTTCATGGAGTCAGAGTCTCACTATGTTGCCCAGGCTGGTCTCAAACTCCTAGCCTCAAGTAATCCTCTCACCTTGGCCTCCCAAAGTGCTGGGATTACAGGCATGAGCCCCATGCCATGCTTTGCTTCTTTCTGAAGACCAAGGCACCTTGCCTGTACATCTGAGTTCCAGAACAAGAGCGGCTATTCACAGTGGTTCCTCTGCACAAAACACTATGTATCATATTTAAGCCTCCCACCTTCATGCTGCATTTCAACAGCTTTTTGCTTCAATTCTAACACTTACTGGAGCATAGGTGACCACCATGCCGGGTTTGAGAACGCCAGTCTCCACGTGGCCCACAGCGACAGTACCAATATCACCAATTCTGTAGATGTTCTGGAGGGGCAGAACCAAGAGCTTGTGAGTTGGAGGTAGGATGCGAACCAGAGCTTCTGAGCAGCATAGTTCCACAGCATTGCCATCTTTACAGGTGACTTTCCATCCCTTGAGCCAAGGCATGTGAGCTCTTGGCTCCCACCTGTTTCTCACCATTCCAACCAGATACTGGCACAAATACCACTATGTCAGGGTTGTAGACAATTTCCTAATGTACGTGCTGACTTCCTTAACGATTTCCCCCATCTCTCCTCTTTAGGGTGGCTCAGTGGGATCCATTTTGTTAACACGAACAATGTAAGCCAGAAGGGTGTGCTCACGCGTCTGCCCATTCTTGGAAATACCAGTTTCAGATTCACCAACACCAGCAGCAACAATTAGGGCAGCATAATCAGCCTGAGATGTGCCTGTAATTAGTTTTTTGATAGTCTCTGCATCCTGGGGCATTGATGATGGTCACATAGTACTTGCTGGTCTCAATTGCCGGCAGGGAGATACCTGGTGATACCACTCTAACGTTCAGCTTTCAGTTTACCCAAGACCCAGGTATACTTGAAAGAGCCCTTTCCCATCTCAGCAACCTCCTTAAAAATTTTCATGAGTTCGGCCGGGCGTGGTGGCTCACGCCTGTAATCCAAGCACTTTGGAGGCCAAGGTGGGTGGATCACCTGAGGTCGGGAGTTCAAGACCAGCCTGACCAACATGGTGAAACTTCGTCTTAAAAAAAAAAAAAAAAAATTTTTTTTTCATAAATTATTTTGTGGATCCCACCACATTTGTAGATCAGATGGCCAGTAGTGGTGGACTTGCCCAAATCAGATGACAATGTTGAACTGAGTCTTTTCCCCCCGCTTCGCTTTTTTTGAGATGGAGTCTCACTCTGTTGCCCAGGCTGGAGTGCAGTGGCCCGATCACAGCTCACTGCAGTCCCAACCTCCTGGGCTCAAGCCATCCACCCAGCTCAGCCTCCGGAGTAGCTGGAATTACAGGTGTGCACCACCACGCCCAGCTAATTTTTGTATTTTTAGTAGAAAGGGGTTTCTACCTTGTTGGCCTGGCTGGTCTCGACCTTCTGACCTCAAGTGATCCACCTTCCTCCACTGCCCAAAGTGGGATTACAGGCATGAGCCACCACGCCGGAGCCCCATTTTGGCTTTGATTTAACGGTGATTTTCATGACATCTGTGTTCTGGCAGCAAACCCACTGCAAAAAAGCTCCACTGCCCTAGGCAGATTATATTATAAACATCTCCATTCTACAGATAAGAAACTGAGGCTTCGTAGTTAAGGGAAAGTCCTACAGCCAGTAAGAGTCGTGACTCGGAACTCATGACAACATCCTGCTTCTCCAGCGTTCTTTGCTTCCTCTACTTTCCAGAAAATATGAATTATGGAATCCTGTGGAGGGAGACAGGGAAATAATTTGACGTTGTCTTGCACATACTAGACACAGTAAGAGTTGGGTGGATGAATGAAAGCAGGGATTTGTGAAGTAGGGGAGAAGTCGTTTGGAGGTCTGTGACAAGGGTTTACGCTCGAATAGAGTGGGCTTGATCACCCGGCAGAAACGAGACGAGTAATCACAACCTCCCCAACCAATATTTCCAATTACCTAGGTTTACGGTTCATCACAGGGAGGGAACTTCTCAGACGCTCCCTTAGCCGAGCGCCCGCGACCAGAACAGAGTTGTTACTTGCGATCAAATCCCTGGGCCGAAGGAAGAAGGGCGCAGGCCCGAGAGAAGCGGCGGTGGGTGGAGGCCGGGCTGGAGGGGTGGGGACGGCGAGGAGGTGGAGGCCGGTGCTCCGCTCCGCTCAGCTCCAGCTAGGTTTCATGTCCCGCCAGGCGAAGGATGACTTCCTGCGGCACTACACAGTGTCAGACCCCAGGACGCACCCTAAGGGCTACACCGAGTACAAAGTAACCGCGCAGGTGAGGTGGGGCCTATCGTCTCCTTTACCCTTTTAAGCAGAGGGGCGCCGAGTTTTACCTTAAGGAAAGGCGCTGCAGCCTCTGCTCCCTTTTTAGACGCCGGAAGTGAGTTTCCCCTTTAAGGGGAGGTTGCGGTACGCGATTTCGTTTAAGTTCTTTAACTATAAGGGGGCGGGGCCCTGGGCGTGGGTGCTGTCTTTTTTAAAGGGGCGTGGACGGTCGTTCCCGGGCAGGCAAGGCGAGTGTGCCCACGCTCAGTGTGTAGTGTCTAGGCATCAAGCTGTGAATTCTTCTAAATTAAACTCTGGTTTAACCCGAATATTAATTAGTACTCCAGTCTTGTAGAGTAAGTTTTGTTTATTGGTTTGTTTGATCTTACATAAAATCAGTGTGTAGTGTCTAGGCATCAAGCTGTGAATTCTTCTAAATTAAACTCTGGTTTAACCCGAATATTTTTTTTTTTTTTTTTTTTTTTTTT
>PVKV010038713.1:0-13673 GCA_004027835.1 Alouatta palliata | reverse complement strand
TTTTTTTTTTTTTTTTTTTTTTTTTTAAAAAGAGTTTAAGACCAACCTGGCCAACATGGTAAAACCTCACCTCTGCTAAAAATACAAAAATTAGTCGGGCAAGGTGGTGGGTGCCTGTAATCACAGCTATTTGGGAGTCTGAGGCAGGAGAATCGCTTGAACCCAGGAGGCGGAGGTTGCAGTGAGCCAAGATTGCACCATTGTACTCCAGCATGGGCAACAGAGCAAAAAGTCTGTCTCCAAAAAAAAGATGACTTATCCCTTTAGCCCTTAAATTTTGATTTCTAAATACCTTTTCTCTCACTAAGTGGAAAAATGGCAGATTCCAGAGCTGGGGCAAAGGAAATACTATAGATGAGCTTTAAATATCTTCTCATACCAGAAAGTAATAAAGTAACTTAAAAAATTGAGGTTATATAAAAAAGACACTGGGTCTAACCTACAGGGGCTTCCACTGACCATATCTAGGACAACCAAGCATCAAAAGAAATAACAATTATAACAGTTATAACCCAATGAATAAAAATAAATCTATAAGTAAAGAGTAATAATATATAACAAATATAAAGGGGGAAAAACAAAGCACTACCGTCTAGTAGAATGTCAACTAATAAATGTAGAAAGGATGACAAAGTTAAAACAAAATTATCATTTTGCAACCATCATAGTAAAAACATTTACGCAATAATCACAATAGATGATAAAACAAATGTTTGATGAGGAAAAGATAGTTACAAAGTCTCAAGGCATCTCCCTACACAAGAAAAAAACTTTAGAGGAGAAACCTGGCAGGTATCAACTATATACAGTAATACAGACTGATCTGGGTTAATGTCACCAACTAAAGACACAGTGACACATGTCTCTCAATGTGATGCTTAGACACATCAACATACAAGTAGTATTCTGTCATATGTACAACCTCCGTATAATCATCAGAACAGATAAAATACAATGAAAGACTGACTACACTACAACTGACCTGCGCTATTAAAAAACAAAGTCAAAAAAGATGAAGACTGAGGAACAATTCCAGATTAAAGTCAACTAAAAAAGGTCCCAAATAATTATGCAATGTATGAACCTAGATTAGATCCTCAACCAGAAAACACTGTTATAAAGTCCATTACTGGGGAAAGTGTCAAAATGTGAAAATGGTCTACAGATTAGATGATATTATTGTATCTGCTAATTTTTTAAATTTTGAATAAATACTATGTTAATGTAAGTGAGAATGTCCTTGTTTTCCGAAGACAAAAAAATGATTGTCTACAACTTGTTCTCCAAAGGTTTAAAAAAAAAAAAAAAAATCACATAATGCCATAACTACAGCAAACTGTTAATTACTGAATTTGGGAGCTCTCTGTATTCTTTGTAAACAGTTTGAAATTATTTTAATATAAAAACCTAGTTTTGTTAAAAAAAAAAAAAAAAAAGGAAAGAAAAGAAAAGAAAGAAATGAAAGAAACTCCAGGGTCAGTAAAAGAAGATGCTGGAAAAAGAAGAAAACATAATATTCATCAGTAATAGCCTAGAGAGAAATAATTAGTCTGCTATGCTATAGCACATGTTTCTATAAACCCAATTAGCTCACATTCGATTGGCGAATATAATGATGTCAGTAAAATGGGGAAGCCATATGTGATTTCTCCAAGGCAACAGTAGCCAGAACGGCAGAACTGTTAATCCTCAACAAAAAATAAAAATGAGCAAAGCAAAAAGCCCCCTCAGCTTGATAGCTGTGTAGGTAGAAGCCTGCTTCTTTTTAAAGGAAAATTTAAAGTGAATACTTGCATCAAGGGCTCATCCTGGGAGGTACACACCTAAACTAGACTTTCATGGACCTTGGCAGGTTTTACTTCCCCCTGTGCCTAGCTTAACGGTAGCCATCTATCTCAGAGTTCCACTCTTCTGCATTATATCTCGGCAATGTCAAGTCAGCATTTCCTCTGTATTGGTTTGTGTCTTTTTACTATCTCCTGAGGAAACCTTCAGCCACACTAAAGTACTTGCCTGGGCTGTCCAAGTTATCTCTGAGGATACTAATTATCATTTCATTAGTGCTCTAACTGAACTATGTGCAAGTTTTAAAGATAGTCCTATGTTGGGAATTAGAGACCATGAAGGAGGAGGAGGGAGACCAACAAGCGGGTAGAGCTCAGCGTAAAGATTCAACTCAAAGCAGAGTGAGGAATGTGCCCCTGGAGTGGAGACCCAACATTCAGAGACAGAGTCCTTCTGCATTCAAAGAAAGGCATGTGTGTGCCTATGTGCATGCTGGACATAACTGATTAAATAGGAAAATAAGTGAAAGGATAACGGAAGCCAGGTTTTTCACTGTCAGAAAAAAGAGTTTGAGAGTTGGCTGGGTACAGTGGCTCATGCCTGTAATCCCAGCTACTGGGAGGCTGAGGCAGGAGAATTCCTTGAACCCGGGAGGTGGAGGCTGCAGTGAGTCAAGATTGCGCCACTGCACTCCAGTCTGGATGACAGAGCGAGACTCCATCTCAAAAAACAAAAAAAAAAAAAAAAAGAGAGTTACAAATATGGAGAGGAAGAAAACTAGAATTAAACTGTAACAGGCTGGAAGGAGAGGAAGTTGTGGGACCCCATGGTTTTGTAAAAACATACACACATATTTATGTGTGTATATATATGGTAATATAGACTTAAATGTGGACACACATACATACGTTCCTTAGTTCTAACTGCTAAGAAAACTGGGGAGAAACAACAGATCAATAGCAATTAGTGCAATAAATGTCCAGATCTTGGTTTCTAAATACCATTCTCCAGGAAAATAAACCAACCAGGGCTCATTGGAGAAACAGGCAATTCCAGGACTCTGGCAGAGAGAGTTTAATATGTTAATCTGGAACTTTTTTTTTTTTTTTTTTGAGACAAGGTCTTGTTCTGTTGTCCCCGGCTGCAGTGCAGTGTCATGATCATATAGCTCAATGCAGTCTCCATCTCCCAGGCTCAAGTGATCCTCCCACCTCAGCCTCCCAAGTAGCTGAGACTAAAGCTGTGCATCACCACACCTGGCTAATTTTTAAAATTTTTAATAGAGATGAGGTCTGACTATGCTGCCCAGGCTGGTCACAAATTCCTGAGCTCCAGTGATCCTCCTGCCTCATCCTCCCAAAATGTTAGGATTATAGGTGTGAGCCGTTGTACTTGGCCTATCCTGAAATATCTTAAGTCAAAAAGGATACAAGTGCTGAAAGAATAATGGAAACATGAAAGTAACACAGAACAGACTGAAAGGACTCCCACTGGCCAAATTAGAGATCATTTCAGCATCAAGATATAGCAACAGATTATAACCCCTTGACCAAAATTTCATACAGATATAAATAAATGAATGAAAAATGAAAAGCCTAATGAGGAACAGTATAAACAGTTTCAAAGTACCTCTGCACAAAATACTTTTTTATTTTTGAGACGGAATCTTGCTGTTGCTCAGGCTGGAGTGCACTGACATGATCTTGGCTCACTGCAACCTCTGCCTCCCAGGTTCAAGTGATTCTCCAGCCTCAGCCTCCTGAGTAGCTGGGTGTGGTGCACGCTACCATGCCCAGCTAATTTTTGTCTTTTTTAGTAGAGATGCGGTTTTGCCATATTGGCCAGACTGGTCTTGAACTCCTGGCCTCAGGTGATCTGCCTAACTCAGCCTCGCAAAGTGATGGGATTATAGGCATGAGCCACTACACCTGGCCCAAAATCCTTTCCAAGAGAAGGGTAATTTTACAGTGGAGAAGCAAGGAAAAAACTCAAGTGATCACAGTGATTATTGTCAGTAATGGGAAAAACTGAAATTACACACTATCTGATCAGATGCATTGAGAAGAACAGAACATTGCTTCTATGGTATTTCTGCCACAGATGTATAACCTGAATGTAATCATGATAAAACAGACAAATCTAGACTGAAGGATATTCTATAATTCACTCGTCTGCAATCTTTAAGAGTCAAGGTCATGAAGGTCAAAGACGGTATGAGGAACTGTTTCAGAAGGAAACTAAAGAGATACTTTAACTGAATGCAATATAGTTATTCCCCGGTATCCATGGGGGGTGGGGGGTGGTTCCAGGATCCACCCTCCCAATACCAAAATCCAGGGATGCTCAAGTATCTTATATAAAAATATGTGGAATTTGAATATGACCTATGCACTCCTTCCTGTATATTTTAAATCATCTCCAGATTACATTTATGTATTGTGTATGTTCTGAGAAATGCATCATTAAGCAATTTCATCACTGTGTGAACATCAGATTGTGTTTACAACAAATCTAGATGACACAGCCTGCAATACATCTAGCCTATTATTCCTAGGCTATAAACCCATACAAGTATGTTACTGTACTGAATACTATAGGCAATTATAACACAATGCTAAGTATTTGTGTATTTACACACAGAGAAGGTACAATAAAAATATGGTATTATTTTATGGAACCAACACTGTATATGTGGTCTGTCACATCATTATCTAGTGCCTAACTGTACTTGTAACACCTAATACAATGCCTACACATAGCTTCATTCATGTGGATTCAACACAGTACTCAGCATGTCAAGTTTTGCTTTTTGGAACTGTGAACAATGTTTTTTCCCCCAAACATTTTTGATCCACAGTTGGTTCAATCCATAGACACAGAACCCATGGATATGGAGGGCTGACTATATTTGATTTTGAACTACATCTTTTTGTTGTGAAGGAGATTACTGAAAATACTGAATAGGGTCTGCTAAATAGATGGCAGTAATGAATTGACATTAACTTCCTGGTATAGATGGCTTAATTTTGCTTACATAGACAAATATTCCTGTTGTAGGGAAAGTATTTGGTGGTAATGGGACTACAAAAACCAGCAAATTATTCTCAAACATTCTTAAATTATATTTCTAATTTTTCTGTAAGATTGTAAATATTTCCAAAAAACACATTAAAAAATTTTTTAGGTTGTATAGGCCTGAATGATCTGCCCGAACTCTACTTTTCCCCCATAAGCCCTACTACCTTTAGTGCATAATTTTGCCAAACGTTAGGTTTTAAAGGAACACACATATATTAGAACAGAAACACAAGAATCTGTTACTGAAAAATAAAATTCTATGTATGGAAAAGTATAACTAGGAGAAAGGTCTTGACATTTTAACACTAGAATAACTGGAGGGGAAAAGCCAACAAAAGAGCTAGAAAAAGTTAAAGAAGCCACCCCAAAGATGGACTATGATTAAAGAGAAAAGAGAAGAAAGGAAGAGAGAAAAGGTAAAATCAGATCTAGTAGATTCACCATCACACTCAGACATTTCAAAGACACAGAAAATGCAAAATGCTGGAGAGAAAACTATCAAAGAATACAAATCTCTCTCAACTGAGGAAATCTGCAAGCCCACAGATGATGCATCACAAAACAGACCTAACTCTAAGGCACATCATAATATTTCACAATGTAAGGATAAGGGACGCCTGGGGTGAGTGGGGAAGGGAAAAATAAAATGTAAGGATAAAACCAAAAATTCGGGAAACCAAGGTCACATGCAAAGGAAAACAAACCAAGAGGACTTTGGTCTTCTCATCAGCAATGTCACCAGCTAGAAGGAATACATTTTCAAACTGGGGATTCTATACCCAAACCACTAATCAAATTTGACACTTTGTCTACATTCAGATAAAAAATGTCTCAAAACAAAACAAAACAAAACAAAAAAAACACACATCTATCTTCCATATGCCCTTCCAAACTACAGGAGGATGTACTTTAACAAAATGAGAGCACCTTAAGCATGGCCTAAGACATAGGAGCCAGTGAATTAGGATCTGACACAGGGAAATTTTAGAAACTAGAGGCCCAAAACAATGGTTGTGTAGCAAAGAACAACCAGAGGAGAAGGAAAGTCCTAGGACAATAGTGGAGTCAATGAATCATATAATGTATATAACAATAGAAAATGTGGTAGAAGATTATTAGAAAGTATGTGGGAAGAGTAAGTGATAGGTGTACAGAACAGAAAACAAAAGGGAAATTATTAAATCCAGGATAAAAGTTGTCAGTAATCTATATTTCACACAATCTTGGAAACTTAAATGTTGAATCTGGATTTAAGCAAATACTGGGAGGATGCTGCGACATGTAACAGTTAGGTTTTCATCTGCGCAGTAGAAAATCAGTATATAGCTATAAGTAACAAAGAAAGAGCTATATGAGGACACTCCAGACATAATGGTAAATATATATACAAAAATAAAAGCAAGAAGTTGAAACTGGTTGTTTCTAAGGAATAAAAAAGGAACAATGCTGCAGATGACACATGATCCATATTATAGTCTAGGCACAGGCAAAAATTTTCTGTAAAGGGCCAGGGAACTCAAGTAGTTTGGGCTTGTGGGCCATATGGCCTCTGTCACAACTCCTGAGCTGTGCTGCTTTAAGACAAAAGCAGTCATGTAGACAGAATGTACACAAATGAGGCTGGTTTTGATCACGGACATTAAAATTTAAACTTCATATAATTTTCACGTATCACAAAATATCACTCTTCTGGATTTTGTTTTTTTTTTTTTTTTTTGGTAGCCACTTAAAAATATAGCTCTTGGGATGCACAAAAACCAGCAGTGGGCTGGATGTGGCTTGTGGGCTGTCATTTGTCAACTCTTGATGTAGTCTATACCAAAAAGCATGGTCCATTTAGAAACAGAATTTGCTAATATACTCCTTTTTGTCCAGCAAGTACTTGATCATCATTTAAAAAGTCTTACCTGGCGGCATAAGTTTCATAAGCACTCTTGCTCCATCTCTAAGGGGTGGCATATTTAGGCTGCTACCTAAGTCTGCAACTTGCCAAAGAAAAGAGATGTATCTGGGATGCAGTGACATTATCTAGAAAATACACAAAATAATTACCTGTTAAATTATTTACTCCCATTAAAAAAGCCCTCCGCAAGTAAGTTTCTGTGTGTTAATCCCTATATTTTCACTTATGCCATTTCTACTCTTTGAAATAGTCTGACATTTCCATCTTTTAATCCTTACAAATCCTTTACAGTGCAGATTGAATATCTCATTCAAGTCACTTCCAGTCATTTTTTTGTGACAGCTCCTCCTATTAAACCATTTCTCTCATACATACAATTTAGACTCTGGACATAACAAAGGCTGCCATGCCCACTACCGAATTTTTAATCCAATTGTTGAGCCAAATCCTCCTGACACTGGAGTGGCTGCTATTATTGTAACCATTAAAATTTCTGTGGGGAGGGGCGAAAGGAGAGCTTAAAAAAGGGAGGAGTCATTGTTTCTTTGTGATATAAGATAAGTTACTGACGATCTGATAAAGATTACAGGTATTTTCCAACATAATTCTTGTTTTCATTTATTTATATGTTTAGAGATTGGGTCTCACTCTGTTGACCAGGCTAGAGCATAATGGCACAATCACAGCTCACTGCAGCCTAGAACTCCTGGGCTCAAGCAATCCTCCTGCCTCACAGCCTCCTGAGTAGGTGGAATTACAGGTGTGAGCCACCAAGCCCAGCTCATAAATAGTTCTAAAAGAATAATCCATTTTGTGTTATAAATTTTAAAAAGTGATACAGATGACTCTTGAACAACACAAGTTTGAACTTCACAGGTCCACTTACCTGCAGATTTTTTTTCCCAACCAAATGTGGATAAAAAGTTCAGTATTTCCAGGAAGCAAAACCCAAGTATATGGAAGGCTAACTTTTTGTATACATGGTTCCACAGGGTCATCTGTAGGATGTGGGGTACAGTTGGAATTATGTTTTAAATTCCAACTGTGTTACAATTACCTTTTAGAGGGCTCCATTCTGAAGTTGGTGGTTAACTGTATAGTTATTTGTTATTCTGCCTCATTAAACTTTAAGTTCTGCCATAAAAGAACGAACCACCCTACATACTTTATTCTCAAAGACCCTAGCATAATGCCTTACATACAGTAGTTCAAAACTGTATCTACTCACCACTCCAGGCAAACAGCTTTCCACTTCTGGATTGGGACCATCACTGTAATGATTACCATGGTTTCCAGGAGATCCAGTGGAGGAATCAGAAGAGCTATCAGGGCTTGAAGGCATATTGGAACTTATTTGTGTAAGTTTGGCTGTAATAAGCTGAAAATGATATACCATGTTAATATCAAAAACAAGGAAAAATACACAGAACACAAAACTTAGTGATATACCAACAAAAAATCCAAAAGACTACATGCTACATTATAATGCTATAACCCTAACACCGAGCCCCAAACATAACAAATGCTCAATTAGTATTTACTGATTAAACGACAGTCTCAGGTTTGATTTTACTGAAAAATTTGTTAACTATACATACATACCGATTTATCTTTTAAGTTTAATTGTCCAATCAACTTTCTATCATCTGCAGGATCTATCAGCTCACCGCCCACAAAGAGCTCAATTTTTGTATGGGCTACGTTGGCTTTAATACGATTGAGAATACATCGTCGTACTGAACCAATTGTATCATTTGTATGAGACCATACCTCCAAGTCATCAACCTGTCTGCCCTGGTTTGGAAATCGAACTACAAAAGAGAGGTGTTTACCGCGGAATGCTCTGGGGGGGGAAAAAGAAAGACAGACATTATCATATTCAGCAGACTAGGAAATTTTGTTGCCAAGAAAATAATGCTGGGGATTTAATATTTGAGTATTTTCCTTATTAAACATGAGGATGTGAAATAAAAGATACTTAATATAGCTTGAGAATCCCTTATATGAAATGTCTTGGACCAGACGGATTTTTGGATTTCTTGGATTAGGGATATTCAACCTGTATTATTTGCAGTATCTTGAAAATAAGGCTGGGCACAGTGCCTCATGCCTGTAATACCAGCACTTTGGGAGACTGAGGCAGGTGTATCACTTGAAGTCAGGAGTTCAAGACCAGCCTGGCCAACATGGTAAAACCTCATCTCTACTAAAAATACAGAAAATAAGTTGGGCTGGGTGGTGGGTGCCTGTAATAGCAGGTACTCGGGAGACTGAGGCTGGAGAATCACTTGAACCTGGGAGGCGGAGGTTGCAGTGATCGGAGATAGCACCACTGCACTCCAGCCTGGGCAACAAGAGAAAAAAAAAAAAAGTATTGCTCCTTTTAACTACAAACATAAATAATATTTAAAAACATAACAATCATATTCTATTGTTGTTAGTCTTGTATCTATGGTTGCAGAAAATGAGGTGTCTACTGAAAAGAAATTAAAACCAAGATGTAACACTTATTTTCATGCTGTAAAAGCCCAACTCACTAAGACTATTTTTAAATGTAAAAGGCTGACTGGACACAGTGGCTCATACCTGTAATTCTACCACTTTGGGAGGCCAAGGAAAGAAGATCCCTTGAGTCCAGGAGTTCAAGACCAGCCTGGACAACATAGGTTGACCCTGTCTGTATCAATAAAATTTTTAAAAATTTCAAAAAAAAAAGAAGGTAGAGTTTACCTTTCACATGTAAAAGGGACAGTTATACATTTTATTAAAAGCATCAACAAAAATGCCACAATGTAGGTTTTTTTCTGGAAAAAATCTTTTGTATCAAAGTTCACTCCAAAATGCTATTTATATTAGTATATTATCTTTTTTGAAAGTAAAATGCGAAATAAAAATCATATTCAAGAAGTAACTTTACATAATTTTATGGTTAATAAACAGAACTCTTTAAAAAAAAATGATGGCATTGACAATACAAAACATCCCAAAACTATGAACACCATTTGAAAATATTTCTTATGCTGCCATGCAAAGCAGCTTTTAAGAGTTCTTTACAGGCCTGGAGCTGTGGCTCACTTTGGGAGGTCAAAGCAGGAGGACTGCTTGAGCCTAGGAGTTTGAAACCAGCCTGGACAATGTAGTGAAAACCCATCTCCACAAAAAAGTAAAAGTATCACTACAACACTTAATGGGCAATAACGTCGAAGACAAAAAGAAAACCAGGAAACAACCTGAGTAAGAATGCCTCCACCCAAAAAATCCAAACAAAATACCAGATGGGAGGGTGGGGGAGGTTATTAAAAAAAAAATTCTATGAGATGCAAATGTTTTTAATGGGCAAAGACAACAATTTTCAAATAAGAAAAGTTTCTGCTCTCCTTCTACCAGATGGCTAGGAAAATATCAAATAATTAAGAATTAGCATCAATAGATCAGTTATTCACAAACCTTGACATGGGGAGAATTGTTCTTTCCTCATGATAATCACTGTCACATTCGTTTATATATTCCCTTAAAACAGTTAATACTCGAACCATTCTAACAGCTTCCTGTCTTGCACAATTAACACTGTCTTTGTCACCATCCAAAACACACAATGTGTCATAGGAGGCTTTCAGACGATCAAAACAAGACTGAATGAAGTCTTCATGGATCACCACCTACAAGTAACAGACCAAATAAAGACAAAGTTGCTTTAAAATGTAAAAATTAAACATTAATCCAATTAAAGATGGCAATGGCTAATTTAAACATAGCATTCAATTAACAGTCATATTTAAGTAGAGAATCCATATAATAATAAAATGTATTATGTTTCTTAAAAGGAAGCTAGCATTACATAAGTTAACAAATATAAACCAGATAGTCAAAAATGAACTTCAGGATTAGTTGTTAGCATCAAAATGAATTCACACAGACTTTCCTTGCCATTTCAACATATAATAAATAGCTACATCAAAAATAACCCAATCAGCTGGGCACAGTAGCTCACGCCTATAATCCCAGCACTTTGGGAGGCTAAGGCAGCGGATCACAGGTCGGGAGTTCAAGACCAGCCTGACCAACATAAAGAAACTCTGTCTCTACTAAAAATACAGAATTAGCTGGGTGTGGTGGTGCATGCCTATAATCCCAGCTACTCAGGATGCTGAGGCAGGAGAATCACTTAAGCCTGGGAGGCAGACGTTGCAGTGAGCCGAGATCGCGCCATTCATTGCACTCCTGCCTGGGCACCAAGAGTGAAACTCTATCTCAAAAACAAACAAAGAAACAAACAAAAAAACAAACCCAGTAACTTCAAGACAATTATCAAGGCAAGATTCATTTAAATAGTATTTTTTTCCTCTTTTGTATAAGAGAAATAGGGACTGAAAGAATTATATATGGAAGTTTTAATGCACATCAATGCTTACCTGATTGACTTGTAGTCTTGGACCAAGGTTTGTGTATATCTCTTTGAGGAGATCTATAGCTCTGCTGGCAATATCATCATTACTCTGAATCACGACCTGGTTTCAAAATGAAAAAAGTGTTCATCCCTTTCAACACATATTTTTGTTGCACATTTAAATTCAAACTATATCATCAGTTATTTTAAATACACTATTCAATGATTTAATGGTAAGTTGACTTTGATAATGAAGTAAAATTAAGTGAGGAAAGACCAAAAGAAATAATAAATGCAAAATGAAAGTCTCTGAATAAAACAATTTGTTTAAGAACGAAAGGTACATTTTTATAAAAATAAAATATGCTTTGACCACTATTATTTAACCCTATAATTTAACATCTTGATAACGAAGTGAGGCACGCAAGAAGAAATTCAAATTAGTTGGCAGGAAATAAGAGATTACATGAAACACAGTTTAGCATAAAGGACTACTCTACCCCCAGTCTCTATCAGTCTTTATCACTCCAAACTACGTTCAGAACCCTAGGGGTCTTTGAGGAAGTGTTTCAGGGTTGACCCCTATAAAAGGGTTGGGGAGGAGGAAGTGGGTAAGCATGGGGAGACCGAGTAAGAAAACATAGGTTTTCCTTGTTCAAGTCAGTTACATTTTGTAGTATGGTGCAAATTTTGATTTTAAAGAAGGGTTTCTGCTGTTAAAACAATGTTGAAAACCACATACTTAATGAAAAGCTTTTAAATACTCAAATGCCACAGTAAACATCTTTATCTATGGTTTGCAGAAAAATAATTCACAGATATCCAAACAACAATATAAACTGCTGTATAACAGGTCAGACTTTTAAAGATAGGAATAATATACTAGCACTATAAAAATAGAAAGATTAGCCTAAGATAGTATAAAAAGATAGTATTTTGTTCCCCCCCGGTATTTAAAAATACCACAAGGTTAAAAAGTACCAATAAAGCATATACTCATAATCTATACTAAATACAAGTCCTCTCTTCTGTCCTCTATTTTACAGTGAAACATTGAAGAGGAAATAGATCGACACTGAATGAAAAATTGGGAAGAAACATTAATATCCACAGGGGAGGAATGAAAGATTTGTATGTTTAGTGCATATCTATCTAACTCACAGATTCTAAGCTAAGACAAAAGGAACATCAGTGGCAGGAGGAGGGAGAGGAAGAGAGAAGAAAAAGCCCACTGACAAATGATGTAATAGTACAAATGAACAATTACTAACTATACCAAACTCCTGAGATAAGCATCAGAGTAAAATGCACAATTTATATGCAAAATTACAATTCCTTACTTATTTGAAAAAGTACATCAGACACCATTTACAAAGTTCCTACTTTTGACTTACCCTCCAAAGGTAATCTAATCCTATTAACTCCAAGTCATCCATCATATAGGCTCTCCTTTTTGCTACTAGTTTTCCTTCTCGACAATTCACAGCTTTGAAGAATCGCTCAAAACACTTCATTCCGTTTTCAGTTAACAGAGAAGGATCAAGTTGCAGGACATTACTTTCAAAGAAGTCCTTATTAATATCAGGATCTAAGTCTGGTTCATCTCCCATCAATTTGGAATACCACTTAAAACAGGCTTCACGATCACAAAGGTAAACTGCATTCTCAGCTAAGCATTTCCATATTTGTTTTGCCTGAGGAGCACATAGCCACAGTTGGCCATCCTTCAATAAAAATCTTGGGAAAAAAAAAAAAAATTGGCAATTAGATTTATATAATTTTTATCCTGAAAGGCAATCTATTACATATAAAATAACACATTTACCACCATTATATTTTAACTATTTGTATTACATATAAAATAATACATTTACCACCATATTTTAACTATATAGATAAAAAGATACTCATTCTTTCAAAAGAACCTATTTCTCTACTTTTATCTGATATTAAAAAAATTCCAGCATTGCTCCTGCTTTCGCGTCTTCGTTTACGACTCCGTTGAGCTCCGCCCCTCCCAGAGAGGCCTCCATAGCGCGGGTTTGTGGGTTCTTGCGGACCTTTTTCCGTGTAGCTTTCTCCTTCCTGGCATTACTGTTTCTGCTTTCTCACGGCCCTCTGGCTTTTCCACCACTTAGACACTTGGTGCTCAGGACTTCAGTGACGTCATCTTTTTGCGGCGCGCGGACACCGCAGGTGGAAGAAGAAATAGCTCCGCCGCCCTCTGCTTCTTTTGCTGGGCTGCTGCTCCTTCGGCATTATGGCGCCGTCGCTTTGGAAGGGGCTGGTAGGCATCGGTCTCTTTGCCCTAGCGCACGCCACCTTTTCCGCTGCGCAGCATCATTCTTATATGCGACTAACAGAAAAGGAAGATGAATCACTGCCAATAGATATAGTTCTTCAGACACTTCTGGCCTTTGCAGTTACCTGTTATGGCATAGTTCATATTGCAGGGGAGTTTAAAGACATGGATGCTACTTCAGAACTGAAAAATAAGACATTTGATACGTTAAGGAATCA
>PVKV010038712.1:0-13683 GCA_004027835.1 Alouatta palliata | reverse complement strand
GGAGTGCAGTGGCGTGATCTCAGCTCACTGCAACCTCTACCTCCTGGGTTCAAGTGATTTTCCTGCCTCAGCCTCCCAAGTAGCTGGGATGACAGGTGCCCGCCACCACTCCTGGCTAATTTTTTCTATTTTTAGTAGAGACAGGGTTTCACTATGTTGGCCAGGCTGGTCCCAAACTCCTTACCTTGTGATCCATCTGCCTGGACCTCCCAAAGTGCTGGAATTACAGGCGTGAGCTACTGCGCCTGGCCTGAAGATTATATTTTTAGGGAAAAACAGGTAACACACAAATTCATATATGTTCTGATTTCTGATATTGGTAAGTGTGCTGAAGAAAATTAGAGTAGATATGGTGACTGGAAATAATAGGAACTGCTATTTTTAATAGAGTGGTCAAGGAAGCCAATCTGATGAAATGACATTTAGGCAGAGGCTTGCGTGAAATTAAAAGAAGAGGGACAGCAAAGGGTACAGGCTCTGAAGCAGGAGGACTCTTGGTGTTTTTCAGGAAGGTAGGTTTGCCTTGAGTTCAGTGACTAGGGGTGAGTGCAAGACATGAAGACAGATATACGGCCTGATGAACTGGAGTGAGTTCCATTTTCTGGGCAATAGGAAGCCAAAAGAGGGTTTAAGCATTTAGAATGTGACTTGTTTTAACAGGGTCGCTCTGGTTGCAATTTGGGTCATAGATTAGACGGGTCAAGAATGGAAGCTGGACTTTGTGTCCAGGGAGAGATGATGGTGACATGGGCAAACAGATGAGTATTCAGAGGTAGTAGAAAAAAGTAGGTCAAATATATTTTGAGTGGAGCCTTTTGTTGAGGGACTGGATATGGAGGTGAGAGAAGAAGAGCAGTCTAAGATGATTCAAGAATTTTGATATGAGAAACGGGGTGAATGGTGCATGTCATATACATGGATATGGAGTTTTAATTTGCTACTTTCTGACAGTAAAGTTCGGCATTCATTACGAACAGATACATTTGTATAACCACGGTTTTATTTCTAATATTATTGTGCAGCTAAGTGATAATCTGTGATCATTCCAGAAGTAATATCTTGATTCTTGTTTCCATTTTGCCCCATTTCAGTGACTGAGGAGAAATATGCCATCATTTTTTACCTGTAAAACCATGTTTACAAGTCCTACTCATTATTTAGAATCATTTTTACTACATTGTGTCAGATGAATTCAGAGGTATAAAGCAAAGCTGGCATTACGGGGAAGGCCTGGGAGACCTGCGTGTGAAACGCATCTCATAAGTGTTGCAGATCAGTTGATTATGTTAGAAGTTAGAGTTCTCCAATTTGCTTGATGTGATTTTAATTTTTTTGTTTTTTAATCAGAGCACTAAGGTGTTTTAGATTTTAGGACCTTACCATCTTGGTTCATGCCTAAGAAATGAATGACTTTTTTTCCTTTGCAAGGCTTTCCTTTTTAATGCACTAGATTCTCTAGCATTCTAAATTAATAATAAGCCTGTCAAAATTAGATTTAGGTTGTGGGAAAGGGAAAACTTGATCTACTCTAGGGGAGGCAATAGCTATTTTTATAGGAACCTGAATGTTATAAATACTCCATATTCAGGGTATTTGCACTAGTAAGTTATATTAATAGGTAACTTGATAACACATTTCTAAGAACTGGGTCAGAGGGATATATTAAACTGGTGCCTTACAAGGTTTCTAACAGCCTGGCTTATTTTGCAAGCAAAGTTAAAGTGCATTTTCATGGAGACTCTTCTTTATATTTTACGGCCCAGCTCAGGAAAAAGCTTCTTGAAAATAAACTTTTCCAAAATTGAAAAGCTGATATTTTGTGTTAACTTATTTTGAACACTTTCAAACTAGTTGATTATTGGGTACTTTAATACTTTCCTAATGTATAAAGACACAGTATCCTTTTATCTGCTCCCAGAAGGCACTGAAATGGCTCTTTATTTATTTATCAGTTACTTGTGGGATGCTGTCATTGCTTTATCTGTCTTCACCCAGAAACTAGGGAGGCATTTGAGAAGACATCACTAGCAAAATCAGGTTTTGGGTTTTTTGTTTTGTTCTGTTTTTACAAAGGCCATTGGAAGAAAGCCTACTTAGCATTTCTTTATCCCTGAAATACCATGTGAATCTCGGTCTCCTTTATCCTTGTTACCACTCAGGACTTTACTCAAACACTAACTGCTCCTGTACATTTCCTACCAGGGTTAATTGCATCCTTCAGCTTTGGTCTTGGAAAAGATCGTGTAACAACACTCTTGCCTCTCTACGGTGTTCCTTTCTTTGTAATCCGTTTTCTGTAACCATACCTTTGACTCTGCACTTCTTAACCCGTGGACCCAGGCACGGGCATTGGTAAAATGTTTAATTCTCAGGGCCAGTTTCAGCCTTCAGATATGGCTTCCGGAGCAGCCGCTCAGGTCAGCTAATGAAACTCAGCTGTATGGGAAAGTTAGTTCATCTTGGCATGAGTCTAGATATGTGGGAAACAGGAACAGGAAGGGATAAGACAGATAATTTATTATTATTAACTCCTCCCTCAGGGAATGGCAATGGAAGTACATTAACCTTTGCAGACCGTCCGGATAATCTTGCATGCAAAAGAAAGGTATATCATGAACAACACATTCTTTGCATTTCCTCACATTTTTCCTTGCCACAAGATTGTCCATCCCCTTTTCTTCTCTCATCATTTCCTGAGCTTGCACCTCTCCGAGAAAATGTCAATACTCTAATCCTTGCTTCAAGCTCTGGTCTTTTTAAAGGATTCAGACTAAGATAACTGTTACTAATCTACTCATTTAGCAAAGATTGTGAGGAACAGAAAGGTTTGTAAGATCCCCTCTGCCTACACTGTCTGAATTGCTATTAGTTGTTCACATTATTCTTTTGAAGATGAGTTTCTAAAAAGGTGAAAACAATAAAACCTCCTCTTTCAAAAGACATCAGAATTTTTTTCTGTCATAATTCCAGGACTAAGAAAAATTTCTTCTTAGTCAAAACTTTTAAGTAATAAATGTATTATAAACTAATAAATTGATTGAACCAAAAATCATGAGCTATTGCTAATAGTCATTTTGATATGTTTAGGGTGTGATAAGCAAAAATTGTTTCATGGCCCAGTAGGATACATGACTTTGTCATTCTCTTCATTTGTCTTTCAAGTTGTGTTAACTTTGGAAAGTAAGGAATTTGAAAGACAATATTGTAAGTGATGCTTGAAATGCTTAATATCCTGTACTCTTTTAAAATCAATGAGATAATGAAGATTTTGATCATTTCAATATACTCTGTAATTATGTAATTAGATATCATAATTATATGTTCAAATTGTTAGCATATGAACACTTCTTAATTAAAGACAATTAAGCCAACTTTGTAAATATACAGTAATTGACTGAAGTGACAAAATTAAGTAAATACTTCCATCAAAGAATATTAGGGAAGAATAAAAATACATTTCTATAATACAATGCCTTTCCATGGACTCAAGCATTTGCTATTTATTAGAAGTCTTATGTGTAGTGTATTCATTTTGCAATGAGAGTTGCAGTGAGACTCTCACCTAAAATAGTGGATATATGAATTTATTGGGTGAGGCAAAAATCCTTTTCATGAAGTGCCACAGTATCATCTTGGATTGGATGTCATTTTCTATTGCCTGATAAGTTCAATATCCACTTCTTTTCTCTTGGCGTTGTATTTTGAACTTGTACTCTTGCCAGAGGTATTGATATTTGCACATACTTAATATTCCGGGGCTTCATGGATATCAGGTATAGAAGTGGCATTGGTAGATGTGCATACAGAATACTGAGACCTAGGTTTTTATCATTTCCTTTACTTAAGGGAAACAATATATGAAAATTGCTGTGATAAACCAAAATTTCAGATATGTCACACCTTAATTAATAATAGATAAATGGTGTCTATAATTTACCTCTTGGTATTTTATATACCAGAGGGTTTATTATTATACTAGATGATTCATGATTATAGTTTTTTCACAGATATCTACACATACGCATTTATATAATATATAATACAAATAATTATATTTATTATTCATAATTTAATGATATGAGTATTTATATCGTATATGGATATATATTATTGGGACAATATTAAGTTACTGTTTCTGGCTATTTTATTTTTATTGCTATGTGATTTTCGTTTTTATTATCTGAATGTAAAAAATAAGTTTATCAATGAGAAAAAGAAATATTTTAAAAAGGTATTTTGTTGGTTTTAATTTGAACTAGTCAGGTAGATGAAAACATTTTAAGGGTTACCCTTAATAGTTTAGGAGGCAACAAACAGGCTGAAGAATTTCAATTGCGTCATCTATTTTCTTAGAGGACCTGAGTGCAAGTTGTGGGGCTAATAGAGAGATCTGCTGGTAGGGGCTCTAATCCATAGTTTTTAAAGGTTTGAGTTCTCTCTCCCTAATCCTTGTGGTGGAAGTGTTATGTTCTAAATGTAGGTTTGAATTAAAAAAGTCTAATAGACTATTAGGTCAATACTTTGCCTTTTAGTTAACCACATAACATGATTTCTTTTATAAACTTTAACAAAATGTCATTGTCCTGCCCTTTGCATAACATGTTCTATAGCAACATCTTTTTCTTTGAATTTTAGGACCAGTAATTCCTCATTTTTTTCTCCTTCTGCCATCTTGCTTTAATGTCCCACCTTACTCATGCTGTATATCACATGAAGAGTACTCTAAGCACTGAGATATCCTTAAGAAAGTGACATCCAATGTTAAAGTACAAAGTTGGACTTTTTTAGGAATTAAGGACAGGACACTGATGCAAATTGAATATATGTTCACCTTCTTGCTGGCTTGAAAACTAAGTGTGTAGGAAGAGCAAATCTTTATCATGCACGTTGTAATTCTGACATGGATTGTAATATATCAGCTTTGCAATAAGAATTTTGTTTATATTTTACCTAACATAGAATTTAGTGTTTTATATGCAGTTCTCTCACAGTTATAAGGTCCAATGATTTTAAGTATTATGAAATATATCTTCATTTATGTCAGGATGAAACTAAGTATTCATGGGTTTTTGCAGATATTGATGTTATCTTTACATGGATAGATGAACTTGGGACATAATTTACTATCAAACAGCACACTTTTAGTTTTAAACTTTACAGAGTTGTTTATTAAAATGTAACTCCACTGAATTTAAATACTGAGTGTGAAACTCTTTTATAATAGTGCTTACTTTCAGTTAAAGACACACTAAGGTCTTTACGAATTACACAGAATAGCTTCTGCATGTTTCAGGTAGTACCAAGTGATGTTTTTATTTAGCAACATCTAACTTCTGATTGTTCACACTCTGTTGATGGTGCCACTTCTCTCTTTAGTTACCAGTGCCTCCCTGCTTTCCATCATTCCTCTTTCTCTCATTAAAATTATGGAATTGAAAACCATCATGTAAACCTGTGGATCTACAGATAATACTTGGGCAGCTAACAGTATCTGTCAGCATATAAATTTCACTGGGCAGTTAGATTCTGTGGTGTTTATTTATAATTTTGGAATAAAGCTGCAGTTTTCATCTCTAGGTACCACTGGTAATTCCCTGGAGGGACCATACCTTTGGAGAGTGGGGGCTGTAGAGGTGGCATAGTAGTACTGACTTTACACTTCACTTTCCTTGGCCTGGCTTTAAGGGTGAACTTCACTGAGGGCAGGGGAGAGCAAAGGGAAAGAAGGTTTATCAGTCAGAGTTCAGTTGCAGATAATAGCATTCATTTAGCTTGTTTAAGCATAAATGGATTACTCCAGGTAATTAATTCCTAACAAAGCATAATGTAAAGTCTGCAGAGAAACCGCCTAAGGCTTTGCCTGCAAGAATAACATACAGAATAATATCATACCACTTGCCCACCAAATGAACTGCTTCTCCAATTAGAATCAAAAGTAATTCTCCCTACTAATAGTTCAAGAAAAATGGACCTTAGTTATAATCAAAGGATGGAGAATCCTGCCCTAGAACTATTGGATCTGTTTGTTAACCATGTATACTGTGATTTGTAACCACAAAAACCGATTCTTTTCAAAGCATGTCTCTTCTCACTTAATCTGATTCTGAATTGTTATTGATATAACCCAAACTCGGTCTGCAAGCTTAGACCAAGGGAGTCTGGTAAAGTAGATTTTAGCTTTCTGGCCCCTGAGTTGCAAGAAGGCTTTCTAGTCAAAAGTTGAAAGAGATAATGAGTGTCCAATAAATTGTATGCTCTGGTCATATGGGGCAGTCATATGGAGAACTTTCCTATTCATCTATCCCCATAACCCATTTGATCTTACCATTTTTGAACAAAAGTCAAAATACCTAACTTACTGCTCAAGACATATGTATGGAATCTGCCAGTATGTTGATGATTATATCCTATCATTTCCTTGCTGTTTGTGGAAAACAGCACTTTATTTTAAGAAGGTTCTCAGACCTTTCTTTTTCACTTTTGAATTCTTCATCTTCTCCCTTTTTTTGTTTCCAACATGCAGGCTCAAATTTCTTTCCTCTTCTAATTTTTTTTTCTGTCCCATGAAACCCAGGTAGTGTTATTATGGGATAACTTTGTGTTTTATTCTTCATTGCCATTTCAATTAGGGAAAAAAATCTGGTAGAAATATAAATATGTATAGCAAACTTTACAATGGGTGAGTACAATTTAATAATGGATGTGCTCACTTTACCAAGAGTTACAGCAGCCTTCCATTTTCATGTGTTCTTGGAGAAAGGTTTCCTATTCTACCTAAATTAAAGCTACTGGAGTCAATGTCTCTTAACCTCAAAGTGAGATTGAGCATAGACTTTAGACTCAGATGGCGTGGGACCATCATAGCTTGCTTATATACTACTTGTGGGACCTGGGAAAATCATTTTCCTGTCTGAAACACCAGTTTCCTCATCTGTAAAGTGAGGAGCTACTACTTAATTGATGTGATTCTTACGAGGATTAAATGAGGTACATTAATACTTTGCCAGAGTTAAGTCCTTAATAAATATGTGTGACTTTCAGTAGAAAAACAGTCATACAGATGCGTATTGGAATCCTGGAACCACTATTTACTAATTGTGCAGTATTAGGAAAGTTAGTTTATATTTCTGAATCTTAATTTAGTCATCTGCAAATTGAAGACTGCAATATATTTGCTAGTGGGGTTTACATGAAAACAACAATTCAAAAGTGCCCCGTAGAAAATCCAGCACAAAATTAGTTCACATTTCTTCTCTTGTTAAGCTTTATTCAGAATCCAAAGAGGTTACATATAATTCTTGCAATATTTAACCCTGACATTAATCTAGTGGGTTGAAATATTTCAAATATGTGTAGGAATAGTGTACTGTTAATGCTCTCTGATTCATTGGTACTAAAATTGAACTACTTACATGAACATTTAAAAATGGTCCACTTTAATGTATGTTATTTCTTATGCCTCATTTTAGTTTTGCATATCTTATTGATAGCTTTTAATCACCTGGATGTTGAATGACTTTAAATTGTAACTGACATTTAGATGTAAAGGTCATTTACATCTCCAAGTTTTTCAGGGTACCCATAAAATTTGTTGTTGTTCTCATTCTTATTTTTCTAAAAGTTGTTAACTATTTTAGTGGCAAAATGTGAGGTAAAAATGTGTCCATAAGATTGAAAATGTACCCAAAAGAATTGGAGGTGTTAATTTTCTCTTTCCAGTTTCAGGTGCCTGGAAGAATGCACAGGGGCAGATTATTCACTCTATGATATCCCTTAAGCCATTTTAATGTAACTTTTTGGGGGGGAATTTTAGATGAATTATTAGAATTACACTGTATTATGTATTTGGTGTAGTCTGGCTAAATTTAGCTGCTAGGAGAATACATGAATACTGTAATTACAAACATCTCTGTCAAACCTACATGCCTTGGAAGCATCCCATTTTTCTGTAATTATGCTGGTGTATAATTGTGCTGGTGTTTAATCCCTTAAATGGCAGGAGTTCATTTGGTTACATTATGAATAGATGTGAATATGACTGTAGTAGAGCACGGTGGAACAGAGCAATTTACTTTTTATTACATTTCTAATACTCTGCAGTGTCTGCAATGCTGTTAATTTAGATTATATTCTATTATAAAAAATCATTAAAGGAATTCCTGCTTCATTTTCAACAAGATTGAGAATAATGGTGAAAAAAATTCCCATAAGAAACTCGGAAGGAAAAGATGGAAATGCTGTTACACAGCAACCCTTAAAAAAATCTTCCATTTGTAAAATTTGTGATAAATCAATATTGATTATTAAGCGTTAAAGTGCTGAAGTTAGATCAGGGAAACCTTCTGAAGTTATGGAAGAAACATTACAGCCAACTGGAATAGCCTCCTGTATTTATTAACTCTCATTACAAAAAAAGGGTGTGGAATATACTGTATGTCATTATAGCATCTTTACCTCCATAAAAATGACATATTGATGATTAAGTTGTGATTTTCTGTTTTAGGCTATTAAAGGCCCAGTTTAATTGTTTTTAAACCAATAGTTCTTTCTCTCATGAGCTGCTTCTCGATTATTTTTAGATTTTTAAAATATAGCATTTCTAATGAATGCAGTTTCCTTTATTTGTTTAGATACTTTTAGTGGTTTCTTCAAGGGTATTATTTGCATCATTTTGCATTTGATAAACAGAGAAGATCTTTTATTTACAGGACCGTCACATCTAAAAAATGCATTTGTTACATTTTTATTAATTGATTTTTTTCTTTATAAATTGTTTGGCTGCTAATTACTGAATTCAGAAATAATAGCGCAAACAAGGTAAACATCAATTCTATCTCACAGAAAAAAAAGGTCTGTTAATAGAGATTACTAAGATGGTATAGTGGCTTCATGGTCTCATCAGGGACCCATTCTTAGCACATGACTTCTATCTTGAGGTTGGCCCACAACTTAAATTGGATCCTGGATTTCCAGGTATCAGATTTGAATTTCAGGCAACAAGAAAGAAAAGCTAGAAAGATAAGCCCCTTTTAAGGAGTTTCTTCAGAATTCCCACATGACACTTCTGCTTATATTGTATACAGGTGTGTAAAGAAAGAGAATAATTAATCTAGCAAGCTTGAAAATACCATGCCTGCTTGCAAGGTTGGCCTTTGGCTGGCATCTGTGAGTTTGGATTTTAAGAGCGGTCCCACCATTCTCTAACTGATGAGTATTTCACTATGTCTATTTTTTTTTTTTTTGGCAAACAATATAGTTTATGCTGGAAATTTGCTTTACTTTTGGGAGACTGGAATTTTGATGTATATTGGGCAGAGTGTGCTTAAGTGGCCAGCCCCTGGCAAAAATCTTGGGCACTGAGTCTCTAATAACTTCCCTGATAGCACTTCACAAGAGTTGTCATAATTCAACATTAAATATATCCTGTGTGACTTCATTGGGAGAGGACTAAGGAGCTTGTGTCCTTTCTTCACCAAACTTCACCCAACACACCTTTTCCTTTTGCTAATTGTGCTTTGCCTTCTTTTACTACAATATATCGTAGTCATGGGTATGACTATACATATGCTTCTTAATCCCAATAAACCCATTGTAAGTAGAAAAAATGCGTTTAATTTACCTAACCTACTGAACATCATAGCCCAGCTTAGCCTACCTTTACATGCTACCTAAACATACTCAGAACAGTAACATTATGATACAACTGGGCAAAGCCACCCAACACAAAGCCTATTTTTAAATGAAGTGTTGAGTATCTCCTATAATTTATTGGAAAAGATCAAAATGTGAAGTATAGTTTCTGCTGAATGTGTATTGCTTTCACACCATCATAAAAATCAAGTAGAAAAATCATTAAGTCAAAAAAAAAAATCATAAGTGAAACCATCAGTCAGAGACTGTATAATGAGTCCCACAAAGTCCTTTGTAAATCATTGAACCTGGGTGGGGTCTTGGGGATCTTTGACAAACAGGAAAATTTAGTAAATGACTGTTTTACTACTTTTCAAGTTATAAAACGTGTTTTAAAGTCTATCATAGATCCAGTATATAGTATAGTTTTTTTTAATAACTAAGATTAATACTAGTATGTTGTGGTTTTATTAACATTCTCTTATTATCACAGTAGACGGTAAAGTTTTGGTCTGAATAACTGGAAGGATGGAGTTTCCAGTGATCAAGATGGGAAAGGCTGAGAGATGGTTTGCAGGGGAGAGCAAGAGTTCATTTTGGGTATGTTATGTTGGAGACAGAGGGCAGGTGCTTGGTGACTAGAAGTCTGGTGTCAAGGGAGAGTAATTTAGGAGTCATCATTACATAAATGATATTTAAAGTACTCCATGAAGGGACTGAGGAAGTGAATGTACATAGAAAATCACAAGGCTTTAAGTCAATTTTTCAGAAGTCAGGGAGATAAGTAAAAACCACCAAAAGAGACTAAACTCATTCTATTTTGGATGCATTGTAAAGTGGGATTTTATGTAATTCATAATTGTATTGTCAGCAGAATTACAGTGTCAGGGATCAATTCAAGCAACAATGATTTTTTTTTAATGATTACTATGTTCAAGGCTCAGTTAGTTGGGCCAGAGACACCAAGTTTAAGAATAGTCCTTGTCTTAGTGAACTTACCATTGGTTAAGGCCAAATTATTATGTTTTAGGTCTGATTCTTTACAAATGGAGCTTGAGATGAGGATTCATGTGCAAGCAATTTATTAAGGAAATGCCTCTAGGAGAAACTGATAATGGAGGAAGAAAGCAGGAGAGAAAGGGAGGAAGCTGGACCAGGATGTGGTTTCACAAAGTTAGCATCAGCCTGACACTGCAAAGAAACTGGGATATAAGTTGTGCTGAAGAATCTGTCCCATCCGGAGGCATGGGAGAAGGGCTTTCATATCCCACAATAATCATTCATTGACTAGGAGTCACAGGGGTAGGGAGTAAACTCCCGAGATTTCCCAGGCTTAACTCTGACTGCAAAGTAACTCTGTATTCCTAGCACCTTATTTCATGAGAAACGAAGAGAGCCAGTGAGGTAACACATAGGAAGGGTAAAGGGCTCTAAGGGAATCAGACAGAATACCAATTATCTCCTACAATATATAAACGGCTGACTTCAAAAGCATATGATAAGCACTCTCACAGAAGGAACTTCAGAATGCCATGGCAACAAGCGGGCAGGACATAATAGAGCTTTATGATAGAGGGAAGGCTTTGTAATAAAATAATATCTGGGGGACCAGAGGGTATTAACTAGATACTAAATGAAGGAAAAAGAACTTTGAAGTCAGAAAGGATCCCAGTATATAATAGCACATACTCTCATGGTCATGGAAGAACTGGAGCTGTAAAATGGGGAGAAAAGTTTTCTTGCCTTCTAATCTTGTCGTGGTATTAAAATCAGAGGATGGAACAATAGCGTTTTGTTAACTTTTAAAGAAATTGAATTCTGATAGTGGTGGTTTGGGGCCCCGGGAGTAATGTCATGGCACTGCTACAAAGTCAAACTTCTCTATGATGATTGCATGAATCTCCAGCATTTTGTATTTATACGCATTTGCACCAAGATGTACCCTCCTGTGTCATTTCTGGTGTGAAATAATGCCAGCAGGTTCTGTCATAGTGCTCCATATGCATATAAGAAGTCTGATGATGTTTAAGAGAAGCACTAAGTTTATCTGTTTTTCCTCATTATTTATTCACACAGGAGGTGAATAAATTCCTCAAAGGTTAACTTCAAAGAAAAGACAAAAACAAAGAAGGATCAGAAAACCTACTTTGTCTTCTTTAAGGCCTATGTATTGCTCAAATATATATGCATATATATATTTGCCAATTAAAAATAAAATTAAAATTAAATATATATTTATTTCATGTAATATATTTTTCTTTTACCTCTGCCCTATTTCTCTGCTCATTTTATCAAGTTTCTATTTTTTCCACTCTTTTATCTCATTTTTTCTTCCATTAATGAAACTGTGATTTTTTTCTGTTACTTTGACGTTTATACTTTTTAAAAATATAAACAAGACACCTGTTTCTCCCACAGAAACACATTTTCCCCTTTCAACTATCCCAAAGTTTAAGATTCCAGAATAACTTTTTTCTCTCCTCTCCTTTCCTTCCATCCCTACAATGTTACCTCTGCTTTGCATTACATTCCTATGCCAAACTTCGAGGTTTTGCTAGCTTATTACAAATCTTCTTATTCTATGTCCTTTTGGTTTAAAGAAACTTTACTTAGTCCTTAAATTGTATGTTAACCCAAGGAAATCCTCCTTATTCATTAAATGCATATCCATTAACTTCTCACCGCAATGTGCTTTTCTACATCTTCTCAAAATCCCAGACCTCAGATACAGTTCATTTCTTGGGAGTTAGAGTATTGTTTCAAGTATTTTTGTTAGGTAAGAGCTGTTTGAACCCTGAGGTTAATGAATGTTTGCATATCACTGAATATTTTTATTTCACACAATGATGAATGAGCTCTTGAATGGGTATGGAATATTGGGAGATAACCCTTTCCCTCACCTTTTTCAGTAAATGTGGATGTTATTTCAATCTTTTTGAGCTTTCAGTGTTGGAGGTGAGAATCCTGAAGACAAACTGACCTCCATACCACTCCAGAAATATCAATTAGAATTCAGTTTTGCTATCAGAGAAAAACCTGAAAAAGAAGTAAACAAGAATTTTATTTTTCTTCATATAGAAGTCCAGGGTTATAAATAGTTTAGGTTAGGTAGGTATAACTCCATGGTGTCAGGATTTCAGATTTCTTCTATTTTACTGCTGTATGTTTAATTTTCATTTTAAATTGGCTCACTGTTCAAATGGAAGCTGCCAAAAATATTCAAAACATGAAGTGCTGCTTTCCTATAAGGACATTTCTGCTTGAAACATACTGCCAAGAATGTGGCTAAATGGATGGCTGGGAAATGTCTTTATTCCAGGTAGCCATGTGGTGATTAATAATTTGGGTTTAAGAAGGAGGAAAGACTTAACATTAGGGAGTGAGCCGGCACTGTGATATTACAAATTTGTCCCTTTTTCTCAGAAGCCCGAACAATTTTCTTTGTAAACTTTGAGGTCACAACTTTTATTGAAGTATATATGGAGGTTTCTTTTCTCATCAGTTAGGCACATGGCTTGGTA
This sequence comes from Alouatta palliata, assembly GCA_004027835.1. Lineage (NCBI taxonomy): Eukaryota > Metazoa > Chordata > Mammalia > Primates > Atelidae > Alouatta > Alouatta palliata. Next base: position 532 of record PVKV010038712.1, on the reverse strand, counting down.
AACTCTCCCAATGAGATTTATGTCTTTCTACCATTCAGGAATATTTTCTTTCAGTATTTCTAAAAAGTAGAGAATAAAAAGGGAGGAAAAATTTTCTAAGTGATTATGTACATTCCTTTCTACTTCTATTGTTTACTTTTCTATTTCCTATATTTCATTTGAGAATTGTGTTTCTTTTTCTCTCTCTGTTTTTTTTTTTGGGGGGGATGGAGTTTCGCTCTTGTTACTCAGGCTGGAGTGCAATGGCAGGATCTTGGCTCACAGCAACCTCCGCCTCCTGGGTTCAAGCGATTCTCTTGCCTCAGCCTCCCAAGTAGCTGGGATTACAGACATGTGCCACCATGCCCGGCTAATTTTGTACTTTTAGTACAGATGGGTTTTCTCCATGTTGATTATGCTGGTCTCGAACTCCTGACCTCAGGTGATCTGCCCTCCTTGACCTCCCAAAGGTGTTTCATTTTTTTTTTTTTTTTTTTTGAGACGGAGTTTTTGCTCTTGTTACCCAGGCTGGAGTGCAATGGCGCGATCTCGG
>PVKV010038711.1:0-13676 GCA_004027835.1 Alouatta palliata | reverse complement strand
GCACAGCCTTCTCCTCACGCATTCAGTACTACACCATTCTCTCTAAGCACAGCCACATCCTCACACACTCAGTACTACACCATTCCCTCTAAACACAGCCTTCTCCTCACATACTCAGTACTACACAATTTCCTCTAAGCACAGCCATCTCCTCACACACTCAGTACTACACCATTCCCTTTAAGCACAGCCGTCTCCTCACACACTCAGTACTACACCATTTCCTCTAAGCACAGCCTTCTCCTCACGCATTCAGTACTATGTGATTCTAAGCACAGCCATCTCCTCACATACTCAGTACTACACCATTCCCTCTACGTATAGCCTTCTCCTCACGCATTCAGTACTATATGATTCCCTCTAAGCACAGACATCTCCTCACACACTCAGTACCATACGTTTTCCTCGAAGTACTTAGTGATATAGGTTTCCCTGTAAGGGAAGTACTATACGTTTCTAAGTACTGCTCTTTTGCATCCTACAAATTTTGAAATGCTATATTTTATTATCATCCACTTCAATGTACTTTCTCATTTCCCTTTTGTTTCTTCTCCAATCCATGGGTTACTTAACAGTATGTTAATTCATTTAGAAATATTTGAGGTTTTCCCAGCTGTCTTGCTAATGATTGCTAATTTAATTCCATCGTGCTCAGCACAAGAAATACCTTGTATTTCCTGAATCCCTTAAGATTTATTGAGACTTTTTTAATGGCCCCAAATATGGTCTATCTTGGCAAATGTTCCATGTGCAATTAAAAAGAATGTGCACTTTTGGATTTTTCCATAAAAATCAATTAAGTTTGTTGACAGAGTTTTCAAGCTTCTTATATCCTTCCTGATTTTCTACTTTTCTATCACTTACTGAAAAGGGGAAAGGTTGAGATCTCCTTCTGTGACTGTGTCTCGTTCTGTTTCTTGTTGCATTTCTGATTTTGCTGTGTATTTTGATGCAGTCTTATTAGACACATATCACTTAAAATTACGTCCAGTGGATTAACTGGCCCACTCAATCCTAGGAAATGATCCTCTTTATACTGATAATATTCTCTATTCTGAAATCTACTGTTTGAAATTAACACAGACCTTTCTGTTTTCTTTAGACTGGTGTTAGCATGAAATATCTTTTTCCATCATTTTACTTTATTTTTTTATTTTATTTTTTTTGAGACGGAGTTTCGCTCGTTACCCAGGCTGGAGTGCAATGGCGCGATCTTGGCTCACCACAACCTCCGTCTCCTGAGTTCAAGCAATTCTCCTGCCTCAGCCTCCCGAGTAGCTGGGACTACAGGCACCTGCCACCATGCCCAGCTAATTTTTTTTTGTATTTTTAGTAGAGACGGGGTTTCACCATGTTGACCAGAATGGTCTCAATCTCTTGACCTCGTGATCCACCCGCCTCGGCCTCCCAAAGTGCTGAGATTACAAGCGTGAGCCACCGCGCCCGGCCCATTTTACTTTTAAACTATTTGTGTCTTCACGTTTGTGGGCCTCTTTTTGCGTGTGTGTGTTTTTTTTTTGTTTTGTTTTGTTTTGTTTTTTTTTTTGAGACAGGACACAGGGTGTTGCTCTGTCACCCAGGCTGCGGCACGATCACAGCTCATTGCAGCCTTGACTTCCAGAGCCCAGGCAATCCTCCCACCTCAGGAGCCCGAGTAGGTAGGCCCACAGGCACACAGGTGCCACTACACTATGCCTGGCTAGTTGTGTTTTAAGAGACAGGGTCTCACTATGTTGCCCAGGCTGGTCCTGAACTCCTAGGCTCAGGTACTCCTCCTGCTTGGGTCTCCCAAAGTGCTGGGACTATGGGTTTGAGCTACGATGCCCTAAAGTGGGCTTCCTGCCTGAAGCACATAGTCGGGTGTTGCTTTTAATCCAATCTGTCAAGATCTGCCTTTTAACCGAAGTGTTCAGTTCATGTGCACTGAACACATGTACTGGCACGGCTGAGTTAGAACCTGCTGTGCTACTTGTCTTACAGGTGGGCCACACATACTATCTGCCCATCTGTTCTTTCTTTTTTTTTTTTTTTGGCCTTCTTTTATATTAATTGAGCATTTTATATAATCTACTTTATCTACTATGTTAGCTTATTAGCCGTTAACTCTTTGTCTGGTTACCTCAACAGTGAGTGTAGGGTTTATAGTATGTGTCCTTACCTTACTACAGTTTAGGGTCAGCCATGATTACCTTGCATCAAGAGCAGCACAGCTTGAGGGGCTCCCCACCACCCACTCCCACCTCTCCCTGCCTGTGTGGGGCCTCCCCTCCATCCACTCCCACCTCTCCCTGCCTGTGTGGGGCCTCCCTGCCATCCACTCCCACCTCTCCCTGACAGCACCTGTGTTTCTGTCACCTTCATCGCACTGCAACCTGTGTTAGAAAACCCACATTACACTGTCACTGTTTCTGCTGTAACCATTTGATTGTGTTTGGAGGTATTTCAGTGCATTCCTAGAGGTGCTATTTTGGGCACCCTTCAATCTCTGAGATCCACGTGGTCACCTAGGGCCATACTCCTTCTACCTGCAAGCTGACCTATTTCCTGTCATGCAGGTATCCTGGTCACCTGGTGATGAATTCCTTTAGCTTTTCTATGTCTAAAACAGCATGTATTTCACCTTCACTTCTGAAAGACACTTTTGCTGGTTAACAGGTGTCTCTGGTTTGTTGTTCTTTGAATAGTCCAAATCGGCTGCTCCCACGTCTCCAGGCCTGATGCTCCCGATGACGCTTACCTTTGCAACGCAGGGTGTCTCTTCCCCTCTGGGTGCTTCTCATGTTTTCTTTACATTAGTACTTTTGGGAGGCTGGATTATGATGTGTCTCGCCCTACTTTACTTCATGTTTTCTTCTGGGCTGGATTCATTCACATTCTCAGTTCTACAGGTTTATAGTTTCCATACAATTTTTTTTATGGAAATTATTTCTTCCAGTATTTTTCCTGTTTCCTCCCTTTAGGGGACCACAGATTACATGTATATAAAGCTACTTAAATTTTCCCACCATTCACTGACTGCTCATTTTTTCCTCTTTCATTTTGAACAGTTTCTATTGCGATGTCGGCAGGTTCATGAATCTTTTCTTGTAAAAGTCTAATCTGTTGATAATCCCATACAGGGTGTTTTCCAGTTAAGACACGGTATTTTCCTCTCTGTAAGTTCAGTTTGGATCATTTTCGTATCTTCCACGTCTTTATCCATTTCTACATATTTTTTACATATGAAAGACAGAATGACTGCTTGAATGTCTCTGCCTAACTAACGAGTCTAACATCCGTGCCATTTCTGGGTCAGTTCTGATTGATTTTTGTTCTCATTATCTGTAATCTTTTCCGCTTCTGTGCGTGCCTGACAATGCCTTTGGAAGCTAGATATTGTGACTTTTACCTTGCCGGGCGCCTGATATTTTTGTATTCCTATAAACATCTTTGAATTTTCGCTAGGATGCAATTAAGTCATTTGGGAACAGACTCATTGCATGGTATCCTGTTTTTAAGCTTTGGGGGCAGGTAGCAGTTAGCTCCAGTTTCTATACTACCACTGCTGAGCCAAAACCCTCGTAAGTTCTCTGCCTCATGCCGGGGACTTCTAAAGGTTTCCATTCTGGCTTTGGGGAACAGACACAATTTCCTCCCTCTAAGGACTCCAGGGCTTGTTCTCTCTCATCATTTCAGCCAGTTCTTCCCCAGCCTCACATCCGTGTACTGAGTAGTCCTCAGCCTAATACTGGAAAGGAACCTGCAGAGCTTCGGTGCTGAGCTGCTTTCTCCTCTCCCAGCCTCAGCCCTAAGAACCCCAGTTGCCGTTGCTTCCCCAGACTCCCCACTCTGTCTAAACTCGGGGAGACCCACAGACGCCTAACCACACCATGGTCCGGAGACTCTCTCCAGGCAATGGGTTCGGGCAATGGCAGAGCTCACCCTGTATTGTCCCTCCCTCCCAGGGATGGCCCGGCTGCCTTATGTCCCGTATCTTAAAAATCATTGTTTCACATATTTTTTGCAGCTTTTACTTTATTCAAGCAGCAAAGTGAGTTGCTTCCTGAAAACATGACCTGGAGCACTGGGTGCACAGGCTGTGAGCAAACCCGAAAGCGTCTTTGTTTGGAGATCGTTCACATCAATGTTGATCGGGAACAGAAAGAAATTCCAACACGTGATGCTCATTTCCATGATCAGGTTTAAATGAACTGTGTGGCTGTGATTTTTTTGTTTTTAATCATGGTTGTATTCTTTTCTCTATTTGAGGGAAAATGCCCAGCCCAAGGAGGGGCAAGGTTGGTGGGATCCTTCTGGGACCTCACTGTAAGCCCCTCAGTCCTGTCTACACTTACCACAGCCAGCAGTGCCTGCCCACAGTGGGGAGGGTGGCAGACAGGTGGCAGTTCCCGATCCAGGAGTGTCAAAGCCGCACTGAGGGGAGAGGAGCAGGCCCTGAACCCTAGTGCTGGAGCGGGAGGGAGATGGGGACTCTGTGGTATCATTTGTCCTTTGTTCATTTTATTAGTCTTCTGTTGCTCTGTAACCAATCACCACAAACTTAGCAGCTTAAAACACCACCTATTGATGCGGGTCCAGGCCACAGGTGGGGTTCTGCAAGATTCCCTGTTCAGGGCTTCACAAAGCTGCAGTCAGGGCTGAATCCTCATCCGGAGGCCTGACTGGGAAGAACCTATGTCCTGGTTCACTCAGGCTGCAGGCAGAATTCACTTCTTGGCGGCTACAGGACTGAGCGCCCAACTCAGGGCCAGCTGTGGGCTGGAAGCTGCTGCAGACCCCTGCATGGGGGCCTCTGGCCAGCCCCTTACTTCAGGAGCAAAGGGAAATCTCTAGCTCCTGGCTGCTCAGATGGAATCTTACATAATATAATTACAGGACTGACATCCCACAATCCCACCTTCCACGGATTAGAAGTAAGTTCAGGTTGTATCTGAACTCCAGGAGAGGCAATGACACCAAGGCAGGGGATGGCCACGGCTGTCACCCAGGGCCTATCCACTACGTTCATTCCCTGCATTTGCGTGGGCAGAAGGAAAGCCGCCGACCCCACTCCTAGGGCCTGTCTACCACCTTCATTTGCTGCATTTGGCAGAGGAAAGCCACTAACCCCACTGTGCTTCCCTCTGCAGCAAGCCAAGGAGGCGGCGGCTAAGGACTCCCTCAAACTCTGGCTTGGAAACCCAGGCGTGGCAGAGAATCAGGAGAGGAATAAGTGAGGGATAGACGGGTGGAACAGATCATTCTAGCATGTCTTCAGGGAAAAGCACTTTCCAAAGCACGCCCTTCCCTGCACACCCCCCACTGCTCACACCGATGCCCACATCTCTCCCCTACATGCCCCATACCCCTGGCCCTGCCCGCCCACAGCCCCCACTGCTGATTCTGCTGTCCCCATCCTCCCTCCCTGCACACCCGCACTCCTCTCTCTGCCCGAAAACACCTATATGAGGCTCAGCACCGATGTCCCATCCTCTGCACAGCTTCCTCTGGACACTTCTTCAACTCAGTCCTTCACACTCCTCGTGTGAAGAAACGACAGACAGTGACCGCTCCCATCTGTCCTCCCAATCTGCCACCTAATCAGAGAAGAGCTCCCTAAGAAGGACCTTGTCTAGCTCATCACTGTCCCCTCAGGTCCCAGCAGACAGTGGACATTTCACAGATGCTTGCCGAAGTGTGAGGGCACTCAGGTCCCCATCCAGAAGCCACCGGGCTGGGAGGGGTGGGAGGCACAAGCAGGTGCTGGGACCGCTGGCCTGTGGAGGGATGCTGTCCGCTCTGCTCAGTGCACTGGTAGGCCACTCCGCAGGTGATCTAACGCAGACTCCATGCTCCCTCCCTGCACTGGCTGTGGGCGCCGGGATAGCCGGGAGGCGCTGGGGTGAAGAGGGGCTATGGCTGGCCTTGCTTGCCGCCTCCTGTCCAGCACAACAGGGGCTGGACGAGACTTGCTGAGTAACTGACTCCAAGGAGGACGGGGGCTGTTGGGGCCCCACAGTGAGTGCTGTGCTGACGGGAGAGTCTGGGAAAGACAGGACGAGGACGAAAAGAAGGAAAGGAGAACTGCTTCTTAAGTGTGCGACATACTTAATTCCTCCAGATACACATAAGTGACAGGCGAGGGCCCTGAGGATCCCGTGCAGCTGCTCAGCCCACCCAGGATCCCACTCGCCTTGATTTTCAGCGGCCACTGCCCAGCCCACCAGGACCCACGCCTCATGGTGATGATGACCTGGGAGTGGGAGGCACTTGGCGGTGCGGAGTGCTAACAAGCTGGTTTCCCAGCTCACGCATCTTCAGAGCCCAAGCCCAATGTCCTTAAGGCCTCCCGGCGCTCAGCAGTGTGGGCCAAGTGGCCGGCCATTCACTCAACGGCCACGGACAGTGACTGACTCACACGAATGTGTGTAGACGCCCCAAGCAGGCAATAGTGGGATGGACAGATGGACACCGGTTCCAAGACGTGGGACAGCAGAGCCGAACGGCCAGCAGAGAAGAGGAGGCGTCAATGAAAAGCAGTCTAGCCAACGTCTGTTTCCTCAGATTCCATTCACATGGGGACAAAAACTAGAAATGAGACATGATGAGCCTGCACGTGTGCCCAGCACAGACCAATGGTACAGATCCACATGCATCCAGCGGAACACGCAGAAACTCCACTGCAGATGGAACGCAGGGAAAACCCCACCCCTCCACAGGTGGCCTTTCCACGGACAGTGAGAACAGAAGTGCCAGCAGCCACGCTGATGCAGGGGAAGCAGGAGCTGCAAGAGTCGGGCGCTCTGGGAAGCCCGGCCCCTGGCCCCCACCGCTGGCACAGCCCTCAGTGCCCACAATGAGGTGCCTGAGCAATGTCTGGGGCCCCTCCCCACTCCAGAGCTTCCCAGGAATGCACCTTCCCATCACAAACTCCTTCTGCTCTGCCTCCGGATCCATAAGCAGCCCCACCACTGCCGAGGTGTCCAGAGGCGGCACACAGGGACAGAACGTGTTAAAGGAACGTGAGCGGCTACTGAGACCACGACACAGTTACCTGGGCACTTAGCTCCAAACCTTTTAAATCATAAATGGAAAGTGTTTAAAAATGAGATTCTTTTATCCAAGGGTAAATTTCAAGCAAAGTCTTATTTATCACCATCACATTCAAAGACCCAAGAAAGCCCCTTACCCCATTCTGACAGAAATGAGTTTTTTTCACATTTCTAGCACTGAAATCTAACCACGGATACCTGAAAAGTTCTCAACTTCCCGTAACTCCTTTGACTAGGAGCATATGGTAGTTTGCTCTGTTTTCTAATGGGTCACGAAAAGCCTGAGTGCCCCCACCTCTCTCCCTCCCCACCTGGCATTCCCATGGCACATAGAATCGGAGAGAGGGCAGAGCACATGTGTGTCTCAGAAGCGGCTGAATGTGCCCAGAACTCACATCCCCGCCAGCATTCTGCAGCAACCCCCCACTGCCCCGCCTCTGGGTTCCCCCAACACTCAGGGAGGGCACCTCCCACATTCCCAACCCCATCTAAGAGAAGAGGGCGACCCTTACCTGTGCCCAGAGCCAGCAGCCCTGGGCTCAGTCCTGGTCACAGGCGGCCCTCCTGTCCTCTCCCATCCCCCGGCACAGCCCCTCTCCTTGGCCTTCCCATGCGCTTATGTGACTTTCATACAAAATGCAATTTTCCTCTCTAGAGCAACTCTATTACTACCTTCTTTCCATGGAAAACTCCTTAAAAGGTTTCCCACGCCAAACTTGGGGAATGTAGAGCATCAACACCATTAATGACAGTGAAGACTTGTAACTGGTAATAAAGTGAGAATCCCCAAGTCCCAATAAACAGAAGAAAAGCTTCTCCTCACAGTCAGAAAGCCAGCTAACAAATGGGGAAAACTGTGGAGTTAGAAAGCCGCCATCCACAACCATCGCAGGCCTGAGTGCATCAGACAAAACCATCAGTGGATGCTGGGACAGGTGTGTCACGCCTGAGGGCAACGGGAGGCTCGCCAAGCCCCCGGGGGCAAGAACCTGGCCGAGGACTCTGAGGAGCAGAGCAGCCACGCAGAAGCTCCGCAAAGGAGAGGCCGGCAGCCCCCTCTGAACACCACCCAGGCAGGCTGTACCGGGACGGGCAGAGACACGAGGACATTGGCAGCCGCAGCTCCCGAAAGAAAGGATGCTGTGACTGGACACACAGCAACATGAGGCCCAGCTCCACCTGAGGGGACAGCTGGGGAGACACAGGAAGGACTCGTGCAGCGGACAAAGGACAGGGGTGAGGGGTGAGGGGTGGCTCCTGGCTCCTAAGCGGGAGAGCCTTGGGACGGCAGAGTTCTGGAACGTCCCACTGACACTGTCAGGCAAAGAGCTGGGGGTCCTACAATCTCATACTGCCCTGCCCAGCCCAGCCCGCAGGATGAGCCAACGGAGAGGCTGGTTCTCCAGGGACATCTGTGCTGACCAACTGGGGCAAGGACCATATTTAAAACACTTAACAGTGAGTATTATGAAGCAGCTTCCCGAGGGCACATGAGGGTTCCTCAGGGGAGGGCCAGCCAGCCGCAGGCGCCCCCCGCATGGTGCAGGGGAGGTGGGGGATGAAGACCAAGCATGTGCCCGCCAGGATGCCGGCACCCATGCCAGGGTCCGGGCTACTCTGCTGGGCTGCCTTGCAGGTCACCAAGTGCTAAGGGGGCCTCCCTGAAAGCCCACCAAGGTTCCTAGGGCTGAGACAAAGGGAGTGCACTTGGGAGTTGAGGGTGCCCGTGCCCAGTGTAAAAGCTTCTACACTCTTAACCACCAGGGAGTCTAGTGAGCTAGACTGGCAGGAGGCATGCTGCAACAGAACCAGGGAAGTGCGTGCCAGTGACTCTTCAGGAACCCCTACTTCAACCCTTAGTGGCTCTGCCACCCAAGGGGGCATGTGCAGTGTGGAGGGCCAGAGGATGCCAAGGAGACCAGGCAGGGGACTACAGGGGCCTGAGTGGCAGATAAGCAGAGGCTGCATTCCCCGGGGATGAAAGAGGAGGAGGCGGATGGACGTGAAGAGAAGCCCAGGCTCCTCGGCTGGCCTGGCTCCAGGCTACACAGGGCTGTAGAAGGCCACGACCCCGAAATGCTCCAGACTCCAGGCTGCCTCGAGGAGCGCAGCTCCCTTCTCCTCCTGGCTGAGACCACCGCGGGGCGGCTGGTGGCCAGGGCTGTCGGATCTCCCATCACTGCACAGCTTTCCATCCGCCGAGGCCTCCGCTTCTTGGATGCTGGACCGGGGCTTCCCGGCTGCTGCTGTCAGGGAGCCGCCCGCATCAACACTGCACAGGAGAGCATGTTCAGCCAGAACGATTCCATGTGTGGTCGCAAGACAACATACACTTCCTTCTGGAGCTCTCCGTGCTCAGAGAGGTATGATGGGTGAACAGCTGGAGTAAGATCAAGTGGAAAATTACAGATTCTAGCTGAATTGCAGGTTTCCTTGAAATTAGAAGGGAAGCACCGAGCGTAAAAGGGGGTGGGCGTGGCCTCTTCACATCTAATTCAGTCATTTAAAAGGGAGCTAAACGCATTCATTGTTCCTGAAATGTTTTCTGCGTGAGAATTAAATAAAGCGAGCCACCCTCCCCAGACAGCTTAGGCAGAGGAACCCTCAGGAGTCTGGCACTCCTCCAGGCGCCCCCAGGTACCTGTGCCAGGAACCGCATCCTGGCTCTCAAAGTCACCAAGCCCAGTCCACAGCCGACACAGGCCACCTTCAGCACTGTGTCCAATCACGTGCTATCATTTGCTGGGTGCATGTGATGTGTGACTCTGGGACAGTGGTTCTGTGTCCCCAAAACACCCTGTTGTGCCCTGTTTGTCCCACAGGTGTGGCACCAGAACGCCTGGGCCGTGTACATGAGTTAGAAGAGGTGAACCTAGGGGTCCAAATTCCTTCTGTTCCATGCAGGTATGTGCACAGGCAACAGGGAGGACTAGGCTGATGGACATAAGGCCCTCAGGGCCCTCAGTCACCTAGGCAGCTCAGAAGGGAGAGGGCAGCTCTGTTTGTAGCTGGGCGTCTTCCAAAGACATTGAGAGGCTCCCTAGCAGGACACGGCTGAGGGAGGCCCCACGTGGCAGCAGCTAGCGACTGAAGCGGTCCCCCCACCACACCACACCCCACACAGGCCGCGCTGGAGCCCTGGCTGAGGGGCAGCAGGCAACAGGTCCAGAGACGATGGGCCTAAGCGCCAATCTGGACTCCAGGTTTCACCTGAGCAACTCGGGCAAGAGTCCCCTGTCGGCCTCAGCATCCCCGCTGGTCAGGAAGAGATACTGTTAGCTCCGACCTAATAAGCTGCCATGAGGAGTAAGTGAGGTGAAGGACGTGGCTGCCTGCAGGACGCAGGGACAGCAGCGACAGCAGGCTCAACGACAGCAGGCTCAACGAGCAGTGAGTGCTCAGCACTGGTGGGAGCTGCCCCCACCCCAGGGCCCTCACATGGCGGCATGCAGGAGTCACCTCACTACAAAGGGCACTCATGGGCGCGTCCAGCGGGGACTGCTGGGCCCTGGGTCTGGTGTGGGGCAGCACAGCATGAGTGAGGCCTGGGGCTGTGGAAGTCATCAGAGGACCCGAGGTACCTGCATTCGCCTATCCCTGTCCCAGCACCTCATAAAAACCACAGAAGCATCAACACTCACGCACACAAGGACAGGAGAAAGCCAGACAGGAGGACCTGGGATGGAAGAGTGGTCCTCACAGGGAACTGAGAAAACAAGAACCAAGGCCAGCACTGCAGAAAGCCGGGGCAGCCCAGCTGTACCCGATGAGCCCTGATCAGAGACTGGCAGCACTGTGCACCCCCAAAGAGGGACATGCGGGGACACAGAAGTGTGGTCCAAACAGCAGCTAGACCCCGCAGCAACCCCTGTGCATCCCTACACGCCCCACTGCCTGGGTCCAGTGCCCACCCCAGATCACCGGAGCTTCCGCTCAGCAGAGGGTCAAACCAAGGGTCTCAGGATGGGAGGACCCAGGCACAGCAGAGCGGGAGGACTGGCCCTGTGCAGCGACGCAGACCTCTGACTGCAGAGAGAGGCCTGCGTGACTACGGCACTGAGAAGTGTGAGAATGTCCCTCACCCTGAAGGGCTGACCCAGCAGGAACCCGCAGCCCAGGGTCTGGAGGACCCAGGGGGCAGAGAAACGAGATATGCCCTTCAACCCATGGGACCAATGCCTTTTATTTCAGGACCAACGGCTTACAGTGGGGACAGGAAAATGAGCTCATCGTGATCAACTGTCCTCATCCCCTGCAAGCCCTGGCACAGACCGGCTGCGCGTTTCCACCTGCAATGCAGCCTCCTATCCTGATCTTAACAAGGACACGGGTTCCTCAAAATAAGGAAGAGAAAAGACACAGGCTCTCTATCTCTAGCAACTTGTAACCATGATCAGTCACTTCAAAACCAGGTTTGACGGCCTACATTTGAAACCACGACAACTCTTTCTTGCTAAGGTCAAGGAAAACCGCTTTATTTGGATGTCTCTTTTTTTTTTTTTTTTTTTATATAATTTTTATTGCATTTTAGGTTTGGGGGTACATGTGAAGAACATGCAAGATTGTTACATAGGTACACACATGGCAGTGTGATTTGCTGCCTTCCTCCCCATCACCTATATCTGGTATTTCTCCCCATGCTATCCCTCCCCTCTTCTTACAATTTAATTAGTCTCATTTTGGCAATAAACCCCAAACATCGATCTCGGTGTGGAGAGTCACAAAGATACCATCATTAAGGAGAAAAGTGCCTGCATCATGAGCCGGGGAGGCCTCACGTGTTTGCATTTCATTACACACAGGATGGTCGTCACCGCTTCCTGGTGGTAAACACACTCCATACTTGAGCAGCTAAACAGAAAACTGCTCATCACGATTTTGTGGTTCCCACTCCCAGCACCTCGACGGCTCCAGGAAGGAAGCAATTGGTACCCACGCAGCAGAAGAGGCGGTGCCCAGCAGCTCTGCAGCAAGCTCTGGGTCCCGCCCCACTCCCCTGCAGGGCAGGAGGCTGGAGGGCCAGATGCAGGGAGCCCTCTCCCTGTACACCTCAGCTCCGCTGTCACAGGAGCACGATGGCTTTCCAAAGGCCACAAAGCAGACTGGGTGGGGGTGGCCAGAGGGTCTTGGAGAGCCCTCCGCTCTGAACAGCAAGCTTTTTATGATTCTGTGCTAAGTACAGGCCTGGAAGGAAGAACTCTCGGAACAACTGTTAACGTTCTGTCTTCTAATGTAGGGCAGAACGTCCTCAGAGGTCATGAGCCAGCTACACATCAACACAAGTTCTTAAAGAATAAGCTATTCCTTCCTGCACGGGACTGACGCATGGCCCTACCTGAAGGCCACTGGACCCAAAAACCCTATCAGTCCAAAAGTGGGATGAAAGCTGTCCCTCGGTTTTAAGAAAATGAAATCTGTCTCTACTTGCTCAGGCGGAATACCTTAAAGTGAGCCGAAACTGTGAGGAATGCAGGAAGAGCCGGGAGGCAGCAAGGCTGAGAAAGAAACAGAGCAGAGAAACAGGTGAGGGCCACGGAGGACCCCAGTGACAAGGCCATACCCCTTTTCCAAGGCACCACTCTGGGCACAGAGGCCTGATTCCGAGGGCCCAGGATGACAGTGAGGGGCCTGAGAGTGACCCTCTGCGGCCTGGGGACCCCAAGGAAAGGCTGGCAGGTTCAGGACAGGGACAAAGGAGAATGTACCAGTGCTGAGCTGGGCTGGGTTTTAATGGCTTGGTGGGGTGACGGGATGTGAATCCCAGGACCCTCTGACTCACAGAATCTTCCCTTCAGGCCTTTGCCAGCTTTTCACAGTGGAACCAAACATCTCAAAGCACGCTGGCAGGTGTCACCTCCTTTGACTCTTAACAACTCTGGCGTGGTGGAAAATAAATGTGGAGACTGTCACTCCAGATCAAGCTCTTCCAAAGAGGAAATACGGCCTCTCCTCCCTGCACGACGGTCCACTGCGGGGAGAGGCCAGTGCACCCAGAGGGCCCACAGGTAAGCATGCAGCTGGGGGCGGGACGGGTGGGGGAGGATTTACTTTGAGGTGAGACAATTCTCAGATGTACGCAAGAGAGTCAGCAAGCATCCTTGTCATTCGTGCTAGATATGTGACATTGTATTCTGTCGCTTTTAGAGGTGATGTAGCAGTGGCCTACGCTGCACTGGTAAAATTACGGAGCTTTTGTGCACATCCAGATTCTCTATTCTACGAATTAAAGGGCAGTAGATTTGAGATCCTCAGGGAAAACAGAAGCTATGGAGAAAACCCAAAGGAAATAATAAACCCCTGGAGATGAGAACAGCAACAGAGAAACGGCTTTAAATCCCCACTCCAAGCATCCTCTTTTTAAGCAGGGAACTGTCACTCATGAGCTCTACTGAAGCAACAGGAAGCCACGCAGGCTGCTGGAGCCCCAACGTGCAGGCTGCTGGAGCCCTAACATGCACGCTGCTGGACCCCTATCGTGCTTGCTGCTGGACCCCCAACGTGCACGCTGCTGGAGCCCTAACGTGCAGGCTGCTGGACCCCTAACGTGCAGGCTGCTGGAGCCCTAACGTGCAGGCTGCTGGACCCCCAACGTGCAGGCTGCTGGACCCCTAACGTGCAGGCTGCTGGACCCCTAACGTGCAGGCT
>PVKV010038710.1:0-13679 GCA_004027835.1 Alouatta palliata | reverse complement strand
CTGGAGTGCAATGGCGCGATCTCGGCTCACCGCAACCTCCGCCTCCTGGGTTCAAGCAATTCTCCTGCCTCAGCCTCCCGAGTAGCTGGGACTACAGGCACGTGCCACCATGCCCACCTAATTTTTGTATTTTTAGTAGAGACGGGGTTTCACCACGTTGACCAGGATGGTCTCGATCTCTTGACCTCGTGATCCACCCTCCTCGGCCTCCCAAAGTGCTGGGATTACAGGCGTGAGCCACCGCGCCCGGCAATAATACCAATTCTTTTAAATGGTTTTTTTTTTAAATGGAGTCTTGCTCTGTCACCCAGGTTGGAGTCTAGAGGCATGATCTTGGCTCACTGCAACCTCTGCTTCCTGGGTTCAAACGATTCTCTTGCCTCAGCCTCCTGAGTAGCTGGGATTGCAGGTGCCTGCTACCACGCCCAGCTAATTTTTGTATTTTTAGTAGAGGCAGGGTTTCACCATGTTGGTCAGGCTGGGATCGAACACCTGACCTTGTGATCCGCCTACCTCTGCCTCCCAAAGTGCTAGGATTACAGGAGTGAGCCGCTGTGCCTGGTTCATAATTACTCTTTTAAAATAATTAATATAATAAATATTGATTTAATAAGTATAACTATTAAATATTATGGTTTTAAAAAATGAATAACCTTGACTGGAAAGCAGAAACATGAGCCTAGTGACTTATAGCTAAGGCCAACCTTGAGCCTATAGGAGGAGGCTATTGAGGACCCTGTTAGTACTTCCTGGGGAGCCTGCCCTGCTCACACCAGCCATGAAAGGAGCCCTTTTTACTAACGGAAGCTACAAGGCCCTGGAGAGCTGAGGATCCACAGGCCGAAGTGGCTGGTCTTGGACAGGAGGAGGATTGTGATGCCCTTTCTAAGGGTGTAATTGGTATCGTCCTGGGACTATCGCAGTAAAATTCTAAATTTCCAGTTCCTTCCTCACACACTCAGACTCCAACTTCCCTTCTCCAGTTTACAACATTATTATTATTTATCAAATAATTTCAAATTTAGGTTAAAAGTCACTTTATTCTAAAGGAGTATTGCAATAGGAAAGGACCAAATACAAGATCTGTAAGCGTCTCAAAGGTTAGGCAGAAAAGGGCTTTCTTTCATAGGGAGGAGCAAGCAGGATTACAAAGGAGCTGGGAGGGAGAGAGCAGGATGGAGGCGGCAAAATCAGATCCTGGATCAGAGACTGTTTCACCTTGAAGTGGCCCTGTTCTTAGGAAAGGTATAAAAAGGGGTCGGATGTTGGCTGAGACTGAGTGTGAGTCAGAGTTTGGGGGCCTGGGGGAAGGAGAGAAACTTAAGCAAAGTTGAATAACAGATATTTTGTTCTTACTACTGAAGAGAAAAGTGCTCATCTAATTGTTTAAGAGGAAAAAAATGAGAATTTGCAGAGTTTGTGTCTGGTATGTGAGAGGTAAAAAAGGAAGCATCATCTAAGTCACATGAAAAGTTTCTTTGCAGTGAGCTGCTCTTGATACTCGCAAATGATAGGGGATTTCTTTCATCTCAGCCGTTTACCGAGGTTACCCACCCACCTTGCCTTTCCCAGCCTCTTTGCTCACCCTATACATTTTTTCCGTTTGGCTGTTTCCGAGTTGTTTCCTTTATAATAAACTGGTAAACATAAAGTGATTTGCTGAGTTCTGTGAATAGTTCTGTTAAATTATTAAGCTTGAGGAGGGGGTTATGGAATCTGTAGTTCATAGGTAGTTGCTCGAAAGTATAGATGGCCCCGGGGCTTGGGATGAGCATCTGTAGTGGGGGCAGTGTTGTGGGACTGAGCCCCAAACATGTGGAGTCTGCTCTGACCCCAGTGGTTCCGAATTGAGTTGGAGAATTGGTTGGTGTTCAGCAAACTCCACACATTTGATGTCAGAAGAAAAGACATCCCATGTCAGAACCTCAGACTGACCCCAGTGACTGGTCACTGGTGAGAACTGAGACCCTGGAGGACGGAGAGTTTTCACCCTGTGGGGGGGACAGTCAGGAGTATGGAGCTCCCAAAATTAAATGTCCTGGCTGCTCAGGTTCTCCTCATTCACTGCCTAGGAGCGAGCCACCTCGTCACAGTGACGGTGATCCCCAAGCTTGTGAGCGTGTCTCAGTTACTGAGTATGGAGTTCTGTGTAGGCTGTGCATGAAACAGGGTGTTTTTCTGAGCTGCTGTTTTCTGTTTTGTTTTTATGAAATCTTGCTACCATATAACTAGTTTGCCCAAGTGTTAAGAATTTGATTCCATGATTTGAATATAAGATTTGTATTTTCTTGTTTGAAAATCCAAGTTAATAGATGTGATCTGAAAAAGCAAAGATAATTGTTGAAATAAATGATTTGTTGCTAAATTCAAATAATAAGAATATGAGCAGTCATGGATTTACCACCCAGGGGAAGAGAGAGGCTTTGGACAGCTCTGCCGTGTCTCCCTGGTCTCATCTGTCATCTGCCCATGGAAATGATCACAGTCCTGATTCTTTTGTTTTTTTTGAGAGGGAGTCTTGCTCTGTCGCCCAGGCTGGACGGCAGTGGTGTGATCTCGGCTCACTGCAACCTGCACCTCCTGGGTTCAAACAATTCTGCTTCAGCCTCCGAGTGGCATAGATTACAGGCGCCCGCACCATGTCTGGCTAATTTTTTGGGGTCTCACCATGTCGGTAGGCTGGTCTCGAACTCCTGACCTCAAGGGATACACTGGCTTGGCCTCCCAGAGTGCTGGCATTATAGGCGTGAGCCGTCGCACCTGGCCTCTTTTTTTATTCTTTGTATTTTGTGTTTTCTTTGCCGCGGTCTGTTGCACACATGCTGCTGTCTGAGGGTGGTGGTGCGGGGGTGGTTGTCAGCCAGTTTACTCACCCATTCTGTTGCTTACAGGACTTGAGTTGTTTCAGGTTTGTTTTTGAGGTGGTTGATGGTGTTACTCTTGGGTTTTGTCCCCCAAGTGCTAACAGTTTATAAATTTCTTACTTACTGGGAAAAAATTGCTGGGTTGTAGATGATGGATAAATTCAAATTTCCTAGGAAGTGCCATTGGAATGTCTGGATTTGCTGCTTTACTATTCCTGCCTGTGCTTTTCTTCCTTTTCAGCATTTATTCAGGCTGGTGGGGTGGCTCACACCTGTCACCTCAGTGCTTTGGGAGGCTGAGGTAGGAGGATCATTTGAGGCCAGGAGTTTGATACCAGCCTGGCAACATAGCAAGACCCCCATCTCTACAAAAGAATAGTTGTGCATGGCGGTACGTGGCTACCTGGGATGGCTGAGGCAGGAGGATTGCTGGAGTCTAGGAGTTTGAGGTTACAGTGAGCTGTAATGGAGCCACTGCACTCCATCCTGGGTGACAGAGATACCTTTTAAAAAACACTTGTTCTTGTTGATTTCCGTGTGATTGTATGTTGCTCTTCACTGGTCACCATTAGCTTTGAGCAGGTTTGTGTGTGGTCTTTCGTCTTTGAGATAGTTTTTCATCGCTTTCTCACATTGTACCTGTTTGCATGTTTATTGCTTTAGTTCTTTGTGTGTGTATATGTTTTGTAAAACATACTCCAGACACGAATCCGTATTCATTTGTAAAGACTATAAATGTTTTCTTGCAGGTTGTGTTTTGTTTTTCACTGCATTCTGCAAGTTGATGGATGGTTCTTAATTTTAGAGCTGTTGACCTTGTCAGTCTTGTCTTCGGGGCTTTATTTTCTCACATAAGAACCTGATAGGCAGGAGGGCATGTTGAGCTCACGGAGTTAACTCCTGGGGACCCTGCCTCATCACCAGGGACGGATCCCCACTGGAGCTGTATTTCAGGAGTCAGAGTCTGGCTCCCAGGCTGGGAATATATTTAGCTTTTCGAATGTGTGTTCTCATTGTGAACTGTGGGTGAAGCAGGCTCCTCTTCTGAGCAAGTTTAAACGTTGCTTTTCTTCTGTTTTAATTTCCGTATAGTCTGTTGCTGCCACATAACTGTAGTTTTTCCATATATTAGATAAATTTAGTTCTTTGTCGGTGTGTTTTTATTTTTTATTTTTTTGGTTGAATATGAGTAGATTGAGGAATAGGGTTTGAGGAAGCTGTGGCTATGAGCCAACAGCCTCTTCCCGGATTACAAAGCCTGGTCTGGGCAACCCTCCTTTTCTTAGGTCAGGATGGCTCTGTGGGTCACAGAGTCTGTGCTTCCCCTTGCAAATTTGTGATCCTGTGTTCAGGAGGAAGAAGCGGGAAGAGTTTAAGGACTGCAGGAGGACAAGGCCCACCGTGGAAAGCCGAGACCAAGTTTGGCTTTCAGGCAAATGTCCCCCAGGTGGGGCCCTTCCCCAAGCTCTCTGGGTGAAGCTGTGCCTGAATAGGGCTGTAGCCAAAAACCTGTGATTCTGACCTAATTTAGTCACGTGGTCGCTAGCATCCCCTCTCACTCACAGATGGATGGGACAGGGCTGGGAGTCATGTACAATCAGGGGCACTGAGTTGGGATATCCAGTCAGCTGCACAGTCAAGAGGAGGTGACCTCACAATTTGTCTGGGCACTGTCTTTGTGCCTACCCACTGAGCTTGTGGTCTGATCTCCATGGCTGTTTTCCTGGGCTCTAGGAGGCCCCAGGTGACTCTGCTGCCGTCTCTGTCACCTTGTGACTTGCAGGTACTGGTAGGTCCCTAGGAAGAAATTTAGGGTACCCCAGGAGCCAGAAGTGTGCAGGGCCCGGCATTCCAAGACGTGGGTGAGGTGTGGGTAAAACCTGCTGGAAACAGCTGCGGCAGGACCCGGGTCGCCCTGCAGTCAGCTCCGGAGTCTGCAGCCTCTCGTCCTGGCTGGTGCAGCCTGGCCCGCAGTACCCTCTGGCTGTAGGGCGGGGACTGGGTCTGCAGCTGGGACCCAGGCATCCT
The DNA here is from genome assembly GCA_004027835.1 of Alouatta palliata. Classification (NCBI taxonomy): domain Eukaryota; kingdom Metazoa; phylum Chordata; class Mammalia; order Primates; family Atelidae; genus Alouatta; species Alouatta palliata. The sequence goes on along the minus strand of PVKV010038710.1, from coordinate 8,787 downwards.
GCAGGGACGACAGGCAGGTCATTGGGAGAGTCCCTACTTGCTGGGGAAGGGGTGTTCACATGGGAGGAGCTTATGGTTCCTGGGTTTCCCAGTTCCTCCCTACTGTTAAAAATTAAACAGAGGCACCTTTAAATTGTAAAGAGTTTATTTGAACACAGTGATTCCTGAATTGGAGAGCACCCAGCCATGGTTTGTGATTTGAAGGTCCACCTGAGGGCTTGATGGAAAGGCTTTTGTAGAGTGGATGAGAAAAAGAAACCAAATTAAACAAGCTTGCAGTTACATAGGCCTCTTATTTGGACTATTCCCTAGGTATTTTCTTGCTGTGTAATCAGAGATTAATTGGAAGTTTGTGGTTGGTTAAACCTGTATTTTCTTGTGAGTCATTGACAAGAGTTGCATTTGAGTTAGACTTCATTAATTCACATTATCCACTATTTGTCTTTTATTATACATTTCAAACATACACATAGTTTCAATATTTTTTCACTAAGTAGTGGATGTCACTTTTTTTTTTTTTTTTGAGACATTGTCTCACTCCATTGCTCAGGCTGAAGTGCAGTGGCGCGATCTCAGCTCACCACAGCCTCCACCTCCTGGGTTCAAGTGATTCTCCTGCCTCAGCCTCCAGAGTAGCTGGGACTACAGGCGTGTGCTAACACGCCCAGCTAATTTTTGTTTTTAGTAGAGCCGGGATTTTGCTATGTTGGCCATGCTGGTCTCGAACTCCTGACCTCATGGTCCGCCCAACTCGGCCTCCGAAAGTGCTGGGATTACAGGCATGAGCCACCGTGCCCGGCCGTGGATGTCACGTTTTAAGACTTGTGTTTTGGTTGTGCGCATTGCACATGATGGGGAAGGGAGAATCATCTCCCACTCTCCACTGTAAAGTGATCTATTGCCTCTCTTCCTTTTGTCCTCACTAAGTGCAGGCACGTTATCTTTGGGTTGGGGGTTGCTTTCACACGGTGATGTCGCCAAGCCGCCCTTCTGTCTTTCCGTGGTCCTGGGCTTCAGAACTGCCTGACCATGACCCGCATGCCCACAGTGGCCATGACTCGTGAGGCATCCAGTGAAGTCAGACCTTGCGTCGTCTCCGAGGACAGGCTGGGTGATGGGAGTGGAGCCTCACTGGGGATCTCCTGGATGCCTTGGAGCCGCTGTGCCCTTCATGTAAGAAGCTAATGTCTTGAACAGTCAGATTTTCTCTCCTCAATCTGTTTTTTTTTTTTTTTTTTAAACTGGCAGATTTATTCCACAGGGGCCCATTTTTAAGAAGCTGAAGCTGAAGGTGGGAGAGGAGAGTTTTCCTCCCCTTTTCCTTTCTCCCTCATCTTATTTTCTCCACGGGGTGAAAAATGGCCTGGAGCCTCAAACCAACCCCAAAAAAACACGAAGAAATTGAGGTTCCAAAAAGTTGCAGCATGTTAATTTCACTTAAAAAAGGGGGAGGAGCCGGAGCAAAGGGAGTCCCTGGAGTGGGGAGAAGCGCCCCAAGCCTGGTGGGACAGCCCCCTCCCCTTAAATGGTGCCCCCAATGCGGCAGGCCTGGGGCTATAGCATTTAAAAACTCCACAGCCCATTTTATAAAACAAAACAAAACAAACATTTCCACACACACAAGTGTGGTATATAAATTGGTGAATTACGGAAATTCACCAAAACATCAGTTTGTTTCTTGCAGGATGAAGAATTTGTTAGATTGGGTAAGTCTTTGCTATTTTCTGTTATCTGCATTTGGCATATTAATGCTAAATCTGTAAAACAACGTTTCACGATCACCGCGGCTAGGATTTCCAATACTGTGTTGAATGTGCACCTGTACTCCCAGCTACTTGGGAGGCTGAGGCAGGAGAATTGCTTGAACCTGGGAAGCAGAGGTTGCAGTGAGCCGAGGTCACGCCACTGCACTCCAGCCTGGTGTCTGGCGACAGAGCAAGACCCTGTCTTCAGAAAAAAAACAAAAATTAGCTGGGTGTGTTGGCAAGCACGTGTAATCCCAGTTACTCGGGAGGCTGAGGCAGGAGAATTGCTTGAACCCAGGAGGTGGAGGGTGCAGTGAGCTGAGATCACGTCGTCGCATTCCAGCCTGGGCGACAAAAACGAAACTCCATCTCAAAAAAAATAAATACATAAACATAAAATAAAAATAAAAATACAAAAACTAGCCAGGCATGGTGGCGTGCACCAGTAATCCCAGCAACTTGGGAGGACCACTGTGGCTAGGATTTCCAATACTGTGTTGAATGGAGTGATAAAAGCAGGTATTCTCTACAGCTCTTCCCTGATCTTGGGAGGAAAGGGATTTGTTTTGGGATTTCACCATTGATTATAACGTTAGTGTTGGTTTTTCATATGTAACCTTTTTCATATTGTAGTTTCCTTTTAGTCCTAGTTTGTTGTGTTTTTATCATGAGGGTCTTAATAACTTGCCAAAATACTTTTTCTGCATCAGTTGCAGTGGTTATGATATTTCAGTCATTTTGCTAATATCATTGATTCTCATATATTGAGCCATTCTTTCATTTTAGGGATAATCCGCTTGGTTTTGGTGTGTAAATCCTTTTATGCTGCTAAATATGGTCTGTTAGTACTTGAGTGAGGATGGCTGCATTAGTAGTTACAAAGAAGGTGTATAGCTTGTTTTCTTGTGCTGTCTGTGTCCATCGTCAGTGTAATTCTTTTGGCCTCATAGAATGAGTTCGGAAGTATTTCCTTTCTCTTCATTTTTTTTTTTCTTTTGGCAGAATTTGAAGAGGCTTGGTGTTAATTTTTTTAATGTTGGGTAGATGTCAGTAAAACAGGTCTTGGGTTTTTATAATTTAGGGGTTCTGATTACTGCATCACAATATAACTGTAAGTCTGTTTGTATTTTCTGATTCTCCATGACTCAGCCTTGGTACACGGTGTTTCTAGACGCTCGTTCACCTCATCAGTGCCACTCAACTTGCCGATGTGCCCTTAGAGACTCTTTTTATACACAATACCAAGCACATGGAATTGACCTAAAGGCCCATCAGCAGTAGACTGGGTAAAGAAAACGCGGTATGTATGCTGCAGTGGACCTGTGCATGCACATTTCTTTTTGGTACAATGATTTCTATTTCTATTTGGCTATATACTCAATAATGGGATTGCTGGGTTGAATGGTAGTTCTGTTATAGTTTCTTTGTGAAATCGCCACCCTGCTTTCCAAAATGAGTGAATTAAATTCCCACCAGCAGTGTATAGAATTAGGGATATTAGACCCTTGTTAGGTGCATAGTTTGCAGATATTTTTTCTCACTTGGTAGATTGTCCATTTACTCAGTTTCTTTTGCTGTGCAGAAGTTTTTTAGTTTAATTAGGTCCCATTTGTTAATTTTTTCTTTTGTTGCAAGCCTTTTCTCCACAACCTCACCAGCATCTGTATTTTGTTTTTGTTTCACTTTATTACTTTTTTTTGAGGCAGTGTCTTGCTCTGTTACCCAGACTGGATGGAGTGCAGTGGCACGATCTTGGCTTACTGCAGCCTCTGCCACCTGGGCCCAAGCAGTCATCCCACCTCAGCCTCACGAGTAGCTGGGACTATGGGCATGAGCTAACTGGCCTAGCAAATTTTTTGATTGTTTTGTAGAGACAGTGTCTCACTATATTGCCCAAGCTGGTCTTGAACTCCCGGCTAAAATAATCTTCCTGCCTCAGCTTCCTTAACTGCTGGGATTACAGGCATGAACCACCATGCCCAGGCTATTTTTTTATTTTTCAGTAATAGCCATTCTGACTGATATGAGATGGTATCTCATCGTGGTTTTAATTTGCACTTCTTTAATGATTAGTGATAATGTTTATTTTTTTTCATGTTTGTTGGCTGTATGTCTTTTGAAAAGTGTTCATGTCCTTTGCTTACTTTTTAAATTTCATTTTTTTTTGCTTAAGTTTCTTACATATTCTAGATATTAGACCCTTGTTAGATGCATAGTTTGCAGATATTTTCTCTCACTTCGTAGGTTGTCCATTTATTCTGTTCGTTTCTTTTGCTGTGCAGAAGTTCTTTAGTTTAATTAGGTCCTGTTTGTCAAGTTTTTCTTTTGTTGCAATTGCTTTAGGCATCTTCATCATGAAATACTTGCCAGGTCCTATGTCCAGAATGGTATTTCCTAGGTTATCTTCCAGGGTTTTTATATCTTTAAGTTTTACATTTAAGTCTTTAATTCATCTTAAATTTATATTTGTATATGGTGTAAAGAAAGAGTCCAGTTTTAATCTTCTGCATATGGCTAGCCAGTTATCCTAGCACCATTATCAAATGGAGAGTCCTTTCGTCATTGCTTGTTTTTGTTGATTTTGTCAAAGATCAGGTGGTTGTAGGTGTGTGGCATTATTTCTGGGCTTTCCATTCTGCTCCATCAGTCTATGTGTCTGTTTTTGTACCAATACCATGCTGTTTTGGTTACAGTGGCTTTGTAGTATAGTTTGATGTTGGTTAATATGATGCTTCCAGACTTAGTTCTTTTTGCTTGGCTATGCAGGATCTTTACTGGTTCCACATGAATTTTAAAATAGTTTTATCTAATTTGGTGAACAATGTCATTGGTAGTTTGATACAAATAGCATTAAATCTAAATTGCTTTGGGTAGTTGGACCATTTTAGCAATATTAATTCTTCCTATCAATAAGCATGGAATATTTTTCCATTCATTTATATCATCTCTGATTTTTTTTTTTTCTCAGCAGCATCTTGTAACTTGTAGAGATATTTCATCTCCTGGATAGCTGTATTCCTAGATATTTTATTCTTTTTGTGGCTGTTGTGAATGGGATTGCCTTCCTGATTTGGCTCTCAGCATGGATATTTTTGGTGTATAGAAATGCTACTAATTTTTGTACATTAATTTTTTTATCCTGAAACTTTGGCAGAGTCGTTTATCAGGAGCTTTTCAACAGAGACTGGGGGGGTTTTTGGGGTATAGGATCATATCATTTGCAGACAGAAAAGTTTGATTTCCTTTCTTTCTATTTGATTTCTTTCTCTTCTTTGATTGCTTTGGCTAAGACTTTCAGTAATATGTTTTAGGAGTGGTAAAAGAGGGCATCCTTGCCTTGTTCCAGTTTTCAAGAGGAATGTTTCTAGCTATTGCTTATTCACTGTGATGTCGGCTGTAGATTTTTCTGTAGGATGCCAGCCCCCACACTCCACCTGTGGGTACCCTAGTCCAGTGGTGACAAAGGAATGAAACAAAAACAGGTTAAGAGTGCATAAAGTGGGACCAGGGGGCCAGCACAAAAAGGAGGCTGCAAAGGCCCTGAGCTCTGGTTTCCACAGTATTTATTGAACACAATCGCTTTTATCTATAGGGCAGGTGGCAGGGTGAATTGGTGAAAGGGAGGCTGTGCATCAAACATAAGACTGATAGCAGTGGTGGTTTATGTGAGTTTCTCAAGAACTAAAAGCGTATGCTTATCAACAGACAGTGCAGCTGGTGGGAGGGGCTTAGCAAGGAGCCTCCATGCCTGGTTACATTCCAGTGCTTCAAGGGAGTGTTATGTCCTTGGGCGCTGTTTAGAATATCAGAGCTTAGGTCACTCTGTTCCTGGGGACATGCTGGCAATAGAGTGGCCTTCCTCCCCAGAGGCTGCCTGTGGCTTCCGCAGTTTATTGTTCCTGATTTCTTTCATACATTACTTATAACCAGTTTATGTAGGGTCACTGTAAACCCTTCCTCCGCTGCTGCTTCCCACAACATGTTTCATATATAGCTCTTACTATTTTGAAGTATGTTTCTGCAATGCCTAGTTTGTTGAGGGTTTTTAACATGAAGGGATGTTAAATTTTATCAAGAGCTTTTTTTGCGTCTATTGAGATGAACATGTGGTTTTGTTTTTAGTTCTGTTTATGTTGTGAATCACATTTATTGACTTTCGTATATTGAACTGTTACATCCCAGGGATAATGCCTACTTAATCATGGTGGTGGATTCGTTTTTTGGTTTGTTGCTGGATTCGGTTTGCTAGTATTTTGCATCTGTGAACTTTCACATCTATGTTGATCAAGGATATTGGCCTGGTTTTCTTTTTTCTTGTCATATGCCTGCCACATTTTGATTTCAGGATGATGCTGGTCTCATAGAATGAGTTAAAAAGGAGTTTCTCCTCTTTAGTTTCTTGAAATAGTTTCAGAAGAAATGGTACCAGCTCTTCTTAATATATCTGATAGAATTTAACTGTGAAACCATTGGGTCCTGGCTTCTCTGTTTGACAGGTTTATTATTACTGATCAAATTTTTTTTTTTTTTTTTTTTTTTTTTTGAGATGGAGTTTCACTCTTGTTGCCCAGGCTGCAGTACAATGGCGCAGTCTCAGCTCACTGCAAACCTCTGCCTCCTGGGTTCAAGCAGTTTTCCTGCCTCAGCTTCCTGAGAAGCTGGGATTACAGGCATGTGTCACCACGCCCAGCTAATTTTGTATTTTTAGTAGAGACAGGGTTTCTCCATGTTGATCAGGCTGGTCTTGAACTCCTAACTTCAGGTGATCTGCCCGCCTTGACCTCCCAAAGTGCTGGGATTACAGGCGTGAGCCACTGTGCCCGGCCATCCACCATGCCTGGCCTACTGATTAAATGTTCTATTCAGGGATTCTGTTTCTTCCTGGTTCAATCTTGGGAGGTTTTGTGTTTCCAGGAATTTATTCATTTTTCTAGGTTTTCTAGCCTGTATGCACTTAGAAGTTTGTAATAGCCTCTGAGGGTTTTTTAAAAAATTTTTTGTGAGGCTGGTGGTGACGTCCTTTTTGTCACTTCGGATTGTATTTATATGGATCTTCTCTCTTTTTCTTTCCTTTATTAGTCTAGCTAGCAATCTATTATTTCAAAAAATTCACTTCTGAACTTGTTGATCTTTTGCATTTTTTTGGTCTTTTTTTTTTTTGGGGGGGAGAAAATTAAACCTTCTTTATTTTAAAAATCAAACCACTAGGAAAATATATCACAGCCTGGAAACAGCAGGTGGACAGGCTATATTATCATTTCCAGTAATAAGTTGGTGAAAATACGGTGAGGTTGCTATCAGAACAATAAGGTGTCGTGCCAGGGCAGGAACCCTGCAAGCTGCAAACGCCCGAGGCAAAAGTGGTATTTGGTAATGGGGGCTGCCTCTCTTTTGCTCTAAGGAAGTCAGCTCATCCTAGCCCACGTTGGTTGCTTTTTCTCCCTTGAATTTCCTGTTCCCAGGGGTTTGCCTCAGCTGGGCTCTGTTAACTCAGGGGGCTAAGTAGGCAATGCTAGGTTTAGGCTTTCATTCCATCTGTTCTGTAAAAACCAGCCTTTTCCAAATCCAGTACTTTATAACTCTGTTATAATCAAGTAGCCAACTGGTCCTCTTTTATTCCTCTAGTATTCCTAGATACTAGTATATATCACAATCAAAATCCCTTTCTCTTCAAGGGGAAAGTGTTACTGCAAGATTGTCCTGTCATGCTGGGGGCAGTGGCTCACACCTGTAATCCCAGCACTTTGGGAGGCCAAGGCAGGTGGATCACCTGAGGCTGGGAGTTTGAGACCAGCTTGACCAACATGGAGAAACTCTGTCTTTACTAAAAATACAAAATTAGCCAGGCGTGGTGGCGCATGCCCGTAATCCCAGTGACTCAGGAGGCTGAGGCAGGAGATTTGCTTGAATCTGGGAGGCAGAGTTTGCAGTGAGCCGAGATCGTGCCATTGCACTCCAGCCTGGGCAACAAGAACGAAACTCCGTCTCAAAAAAAAAAAAAAAAAAATTGTCCCGTCGTCGTCATTTTGCTACACAGTCTCAGGACCCATCAGCCAGTAATTATGCTTCTCATTAGTGTGTCATCACCTCTCATGTTTTTGCATGGTCTCCAGGCTGAAAGATGTAGCATGTAATAATTTTAAGAAATGTACATTCACATCTTGATGACCAGAAATGGGGATCCACAAGGAGCCTTTTAAAGTTCTTATCCAAACTAGTCTCCCTCCCAATTCCACATCTTAAAATCAACTTGAATGCCCTTGTATAAATTACACAAAACCAAGAACATGAAGACTCAGGAAACTTTTTCCCTTCTAAGTTAGTGACCTCATGGATTTTGTTTCACAGCTTATGGAAAATGGTGTGGTGACACTTCCGGTAAGCAGGATGTTGGCAACAAAGAGAAAATATCTCTCCTCAAACTCCACCAACTCTAACCTGCCAGGCTGTTGGTACCTGTGTAGTAAAAAGAGTCTGGTACATTGGAGGGCTCTGGCTTGTTACAGGGGAGATCCTTACTGCCAGGACAGGCACTGGCCACAGGAAATACAAGCTCCAAAATTCTCCTGTAATGTCTCTGACCCAATTTAGCACCACTTTTTTCCATTTCATTTTTTAGGACTGAAACATAAAAGAACCAGTGTCCAGAGGCAAGTGACATATGCCTTACACTTGCGGCCGTCCTGAATTTCTTCATTCATAAACTTTGCTTAAAAGACTAAAATTCCCAATTCCTTATAAAAAATATATCATTGCTGGGCGCGGTGGCTCATGCCTGTAATCCCAGCACTTTGGGAGGCCGAGGCGGGTGGATCACGAGGTCAAGAGATCGAGACCATCGTGGTCAACATGGTGAAACCCCATCTCTACTAAAAATACAAAAATTAGCTGGGCACGGTGGCACGTGCCTGTAGTCCCAGCCACTCGGGAGGCTGAGGCAGGAGAATTGCTTGAACCCAGGAGGCGGAGGTTGTGGTGAGCCGAGATCGCGCCATTGCACTCCAGCCTGGGTAACAAGAGCGAAACTCCGTCTCAAAAAAAA